>JAJQXH010000079.1:147500-155000 GCA_022343465.1 Oscheius sp. G VE-2021 | reverse complement strand
CTTATTCTCTCTCTCTCTCTCTTATTCTCTCTCTCTCTCTCTCTCTCTCTTATTCTCTCTCTCTCTCTCTCTCTCTCTCTCCCTTTCTCGTTCAGCAAAATGTGTACATAACACTTTATACACTATGCGACAACTTACAACAATATGTTATACCGTGAAATAGGAACGAGGCTTTGTTTTCGAAAGGGGAGACTCATCACAATTCGAAAATATGTAACATGTACTCGCAATATCCCTGCTGATACTCCATAAACTCTTGGAATGCGCAACATAGATAAATTTGGACTAAGTTAAGTAAAAGGCGGAATCAGTGAGAGATCGGGAGCAAACAAAAACGTAATCTCATATGTACAAGCATTACAAGATGTCCCTGGTTAGCTGGTTGTGGTTGCCAAAAAGGGCGGCCGCAGCGACGGCGTCGAAGTCGAATTTAACGTCAGCTGCGTTCGAGGTTACCTCGTTCACCTGAAAGAAAATGATGAAAATGGTTATTTCAAAATTGCGAAAAACTTTTTGGGTCCGATTTGGCTCAAAATTGGTTTCTGGGGTACCCTAAGGGTCTTATACAAGAATCCCGACTCGATTTTTTGAACTGGGATGACGTCATAGATTTAAATTACCCATAACTCCCTTCTAACGTAAGCTGTTTCAAATCGGGGGGATGTTTTCGATACCAAATTTTATGAGGAAAAAAATGGAAATTAAACTGAAAATTGATTTTTCGTTTTTTAAGTTTAAAAAAATAGAAAAATAAGAAAAGTGAGATTGGCTGCGATACGCCATTTTTGAAGACCTGACTATCCCAGTTTTGAAAAGTGGTCAATTTACATTATAGTTAAAATTACTCGATCTTTCAGAATCGGCTGAGAGTAGAATGCAAAAGTTGAAGATTCGCCCGAAATTGGCAAAAGTTATATAAAAAAAAACTTGATTTTTCTAGTTTTTAAACTAGAAAAATCATTTAAAAAAAATCGATTATCCCTTTATTTTCAATTTTTTCCTCATAAAATTTGCTATCGAAAACATCCCCTCGTTTTGAAATAGCTTACGTTTGAAGCGAGTTATGAGTAATTTAAATCTATGACGTCATCCCAGTTCAAAAAAATCGATATAGAAAAATCTAGTCGTGATTTTTGTAAAAGACCCTTAGGGTACCCCAGAAACCAATTTTGAGCCAAATCGGAGACAAAAAAGTCGCGGATGATTGCTGATTGCTCCAAAATTACTGACACTCTCTTAAAGGGGAAGGACCGCGTAAAAATAATTTTTCTGGTTTTGCGATAAAAACCTAGATCTCATTCGCAGGATTCCGAAAAATACCTCTTTTGCCCATTTTGGATCAAAATGAACCGATTTAGGAGCGCTTGAAATTTGGGGAAATTGGCGTTTGAATTGCCGCCAACTCTGCGTCTCGCCATTTCCACACTCTCTCGCCCAACTCTAGTCATATTTTCGTGCGGCAACTGCAAGACTCGGCCGTGTAAACGCGCCCCTTTTGCAGTCCAAATCATATAAAAGGGGTATGTTTCAGAATCGTGGAAACGATATCTATTCGATGAAAAAAAGAAACTTTAAAAATCAATTTTACGAGGTCCTTCCCCTTTAAATTAATCACTATCGCACTCTCCCACTTTTTCACTTACTCACCCACTCACTCTCTCTTTTTTGAGGCACCAAATCCCCCCTTACGCACGTACTTGTGTAGCATCTTCTTGTAGATGTTGCTTCACCGATGAATGCAGTTCATAAGGCAGTCCATTCAAATTAGCCATGTTGAACAAAGCCAAGAATTGAACATTGTCATCTTCCTGTTGGGATAGGTGCTGAAAATGAAATTTTAGTTTTTTTGAAGTTTTTAAATTGAAATTCATTTTCAAAATTGAATTCTTACCTCAATGCTGGGTAGTAACAACAGAATCTTGGAAATCCTTTGAGAAATCTCAAGGGCGGAGTATTCCGGGTGTTCGTTCTGGATATGCATGAAGAGGGCATCCGTGTACTTGTCCCTGACTCGGTTTACGTGATTTTTTCCACTTTCCGACAGTTTTCGGTCTAAATTTAGGGTTAAAAATCGATTGGCTTAGGTATCTCTCTCTGTTTCTCTCTCCTTCTCTGTCTCCCTCTGTCTCTGTCTCTAACACTTTGAATTTCTCTAGTTGTCTGCCCTATGCGTCTCTAACCATCTAACTCCGACCTCTGGCTCTCTAACCGTCTGACTATGCCCTCTGCGTCTTTAACTGTCTGACTCTGCGTCTCTAACCGCCTGCCCTATGCGTCTCTAACCGTCTGACTCTTTCCTCTGCGTCTCTAACCGTCTGACTCTTTCCTCTCTGTTTCTGCGTCTCTAACCCTCTCTCTTTCTCTGCGTCTCTAACCCACTTAAAATTCCTGGCTATGCGTCTCTAACTGTCTGAATTTTATCTGCGTCTCTAAGTGTCTTACTCTTTTGTCTGCGTCTCTAACCGTCTGGCTATATCCCCTCTCTCTCTCTCTCTCTCTCTCTCTCTCTCTCTCTTTCTCTCTCTCCCCTCTCTCTCTCCCTCTTTCTCTTTCTCTCTCTCTCTCTCAAACTCACGTGGCCTGAAGAGGATCAAAACTTTCAAAATGCAGAATTCTCCCTCGTCCATGCACATCTCCCTCATTGGGTGGACCAAGTCAAGCATCAGATGCTCAGCCAACATGGAAAAGTAGTGATTGCACCTGAAAATACATTTGCAATAAGAAAACATGTTGTTTTTGTCAAAAAAGTACAGTAACGTTTTAAAAATAGGTGTTTTTAAGAGAAAAAAGGGCATTTTAAGTTGTTTTTAAGCTTAAATTTCCTATGGAATTCACTTTAAATAGCTGTTTTCAAGTAAAAACAAGCATTTAGTGCTCTCGCTTTGAAATCTCCTACTTTTTGCATTTTAATGGTCCATTTGCCTTGACTTTCGAATTTTGCAATTTTCTGGCACGCCATCGCTTTGAGACCCAATAAAATTGATTGATTTCATGTTTTTTTTCCAATTTTTTTATATATGTTTATGCCTTTTCGGCTGTATTTCAACTATTTTAAAGATTCCATGTTACTAAAAGGAAAAGACCTGATTTATTATTTGACCGCATATCGATTGACAATCCTGGTCCGCGATCGTGCCAAGACCCGCTCGATATCGATTAATTCGGTAGTAGTAGTAGTTTTAAAAAAAAATTCCATTTTTTAAAAGTTTATTTTTTATTTTTTTTCATTTATCGACCGAAAATCGAAAATTTTGACAATTTGCAAAGTTCTGGCGCGCACTTTTGCTTCTAGACCTATCCGATATTGATTAGCTCGCTCGAAAAATATCGATTTGCAATTTGAAAATTTTCACGGCATGCACCGAGAACCAATCGATAATCATTGGCTGCTCGTGATTTCAGTCAATCGATTGATTTTTGGTGGTCAAATCGATTATAAATGAAAAACATATGAAAAATATACTTACCCCATTGGCAACTGCTTCTGAAGCTCCTTGTCTCTCGGGTACCAGGTGCCATTCACCAAAGCCACTCCGTCACATCCACTTTTAAAGGTCTAAAACATCAAATTAGAATATTGCCGTGCAATTTCAATACTTTATAGGTATGGCAAAGCCAATTAACGGACACCACTCTATTCCTCAACAAAACGAATTGATCGGTTTCGGTGAGCTCCTTGAAATCCACCAGTTCCTGGGCCCAATCGACCGCGAGAACGAAGGACCTGCACCACGTGATGTGGACGTCCTCCAGGTCGAGGAGACGGTTCAGGGCGCACCACATTGGCTGAAAAATTAGCATATTGCATGGGAAAGTATGGAAAACAGACGGGTGTCCTCTTGGCTACAATTCCGGGTTGTTTGAAGGATTGCTCAATTGTCACGTCAACCCTGCAGAGCTTGCTGAATTGGTTGCTGATCTCGGGGTCATCGGTGGAGTCGCTCTTGTTGTCGGTGATGCGCTCCTGAAACAGTGGAGTGATCCGTCTCTCTCTCTCTCTCTCTCTCTCTCTCTGCCTCTCTCTCTCTCTCTCTCTCTCTCTCTCTCTCTCTCTCTGTCTCTCTCTTTCTCTCTCTGTCTCTCTCTTTCTCTCTCTTATTCTCTCTCTCTTATTCTCTCTCTTTCTCTCTCTCTCTCTCTCTGCCTCTCTCTCTGCCTCTCTCTCTCTCTCTCTCTCTCTCTCTCTCTCTCTCTCTCTCTCTCTCTCTGCCTCTCTCTCTGCCTCTCTCTCTCTCTCTGCCTCTCTCTCTCTCTGCCTCTCTCTCTCTCTCTCTCTCTCTCTCTCTCTCTCTCTCTCTCTCTCTCTCTCTCTCTCTCTCTCTTCTTCTTCTTCTTCTTCTTCTTCTGGTGAAATCCTATTTTCCCCAAATGCACCCCTCCAAAGCAAAACGTAGGTGAACTGAGAAAGATCGCTTTTAAATTTAGTATAAATAAATAAAAAACATTTTTCCAAAATTTTTCTTCTTATAAATTTCTTGTAAATATTTTCAAAAATTAAATAAGTAAATGTTACTTGTAAATACTAAACCTATAATTTTTTTGAAAAATAGTTTTTAATAGTTTTTGTAAAATTTAGTTTCTACATTCATAGAAAACATATAAATCAAGTTGTTAAATTTTTGCACCAGACTATTTAGAAATACGTATTCTGTCACAAAAGATTAGTAAAAAAGTTTTAAAATATTTTTTTAACGGCTTGCTTATTATTTTCTGGAAACTTCACAGTTTTTATTAAAACTACAATGTATTTTAAGCCGATTTTACTATTTTTGTTCTTGTCAAATTTACAATTTTTAAGAGATTATATGACTTATTTTCTATTTTTAAAACTACGAAATAACGATTTTAGCAAATTTTAAATCAAGAAGTTCAATACCCTAAAAATGGCCCTTTCTAAAAAAGTTTTTTTAAAGTTGTATCTCTAGCACTTTTTTAAATAATGATTTATCGATTTTTTAATTAATAAAAGCATAAAAAGTGAGGTTTGGCTTCGTCAAATCGATTAACTTTAAATCGAGGTCATTCAGTCACCGCCTTTTAGAATGTGTTTTTTTATTTTGTAATTTTATTGATTGTTAACTAATTTATGTAATATATTCTACAAACCTTCTCTCTCACTTTCTCTCTCTCTCTCTCTCTCTCTCTCTCTCTCTCTCTCTTTTCTTTTTCTCTAAACCCACCAAATCCATCAAGTACTGCACCAATCTCACAGGCTGCCTGTACCCATTCACATTGTAATCCGGAGGAGAATCGTGCTTCATATAATTCTGCTGAGACAATGTTTCAGCAAATGCCCTATTTACCACTCCTAAACGAATCTTTAGTTTCAAACATTAGCTCAACAAACCAGGCATTGCCGTACTCATGTTACTCTGGAAGTTCACTCCATTCGTAGAAGAAGTAGGGACCCCAGAAACTGGAGGCATATTCATATTCCTAGCGCCCGGCGTGGCAGCCAACTGAAATTTTGATTTTTATAAATGAAAAAAAAAACAAAATTTAAAGTAAAACAAATTTTAAAACTGAAAATTTAAAAAAAAGTATTTCTCACAGCATATGACGTAGTTGGGGATGATTGGGTATCGTCGAAACTCAATGAAGGGGATTGGCGTTGGTTTGGCTTTTTCTTGTGCTTATCTCGTTCCGATTGAACAGCTGAAAAATTTAAATAGCTTACTTTTAACTTCAAATTTAATTTTGGTTTTTATTCGCGTAAACACAGGACAAAGGTCTAAACACAGGGCAAGCTAGGCGTCAGAATTGTAACCTTAGGGGAAGGGCTAGGCGGTTACCGACTTTGTCTGGGTTTGAACGACATTCCCCTCTACCCGGTGTTTACCAAATTAGCTGAGCTTAAACAGCGGACTAGGCATTTTACAGCGTAAACAGCGTGCATTGTAGGTGTAAACATAGGAATAATCAGGTCACCATTTTAATGTATGAGAAATGAGTCGCCGCGTTTGAAAAGTGCACATTACTATGTTATTTTTTGCTGATCGTAAACAGCGGGCGAGCCAGTCAGAGGAAGCAAAACCGCGCTTGTTCGCGGGTATACAATGTAAACAGCGTACATCTTAGACGTAAAAAAGTTGACATTATCGTAGTCTTTTAACTTCCATATTAAGCGTGTTTTTTTAAATTGGCATAAACACAGGACACGTTAAGAGTAAGAACTGAAACAGTAGGGACGCATTTTGGCGGCGACCGACTTTTTACAGGTTTAGGTTGTACTTACATCTGCCCGCGTTTTACTGCATTGGCTGTACGTAAACAGCGGGCACTTCGGGCGTTTTAAGCGTAAACAGCGTGCACTGTAGTCGTAAATTACAGTAATCGTTTGATAGTTTAAAAAAAAATTGAATTGAATTTTTTTTAAAAAATGAAACACTTTTAAAGTCTGAAACCAAACGGCCGTGCTTGAAAATTGGAAATCACTTTCTTGTTTTTAGTACTGCGCGTAAACAACGGGCAAGCTATGCGTAAGAACTGAATTAGTCGGGACACACTTTGGCAGCTGCCGAATTTTTACGGGTTTAGGTTTTACTTACCACTGCCCGGTTTTGTGGTACTAGCGCGTAAACAACGAACACATAATGCACAGCGTAAACAGCGTGCACGTTAGACGAAAAAAATTCTGTTTTATTTTAACTTAAATAAAAATCCTTTCAAACTCTAAAACTGAATAGCCGCCAATTTGGGCCGTGCTTAAAAGTTCACATTATTGTCTTTTTTTGGCTGAGCGTAAACAGCGGGCAAACTAGGCGTCATAAGTCAAAGACAGCGTAAACAGTGTGCATTGTTGACGTAAAAATAGGAACGGTCAATTCACTTAATGATACTCAGTCAAGTTTTCATATCCAATGGCCACAGAATTTTACCGTGTAAACAGCGGGTAACCTAGTCGTATGAATTAGAATGTGAAGGAAAATGATGAGCGGACAGACAGCGTAAACAGCGTGCAGAGTAGACGTAAAGTTCCCGAAATTGGAAAATTAACTAACCTCTCGCATCCATTCCCACTTCGAAGCACCTCCGTAATCGACAGGCTCTGCACCGGTTACGGTATTCCTGTACAATCTGGCATTTCCCTCCGAATCGGCAGGAGTAGTCCCTTTGCTCCCAGATGCTCCTCCTGAAGAATCCTTTACATCCATTGCAGGCGATGGTTCCGTAGTGCCGTCCGGCCCGACTGTCTCCACACACGCGGCACTTCATTCCTGAAAAGGGTACTGTAAGTTACGGTAGTTTGGAAGAGTTTGTGCAGTTTTACATCACAGCTAGCACTAGAACATGAAGTTTATTGATTTGAAAATTGATTTTAAGAATTTTTAAGAAAATTGGTTGTTTCAATAGCCGGTTAAATTATCAAATAGTGATAACTAAATTAGGCCACGCCCTTTTTTAAGAGGTTTAAGTCTACTTTGAAAATTTTTAATGATTTCAAGTTCGATTTTTGGGAAATAAATTGAGAAATTTTTGGAAATTGTTAAAACAATTAAG
>JAJQXH010000079.1:67500-142500 GCA_022343465.1 Oscheius sp. G VE-2021 | reverse complement strand
TTTTTTTCTCAAAAAGGGGCGTGGCCTAATGTGTGCCATTGTTTTTTCCCAAAATTCAAATTCGTCCAAAACTAATTTTTTTCTCAAAAAGGGGCGTGGCCTAATTTGTGCCATTGTTTTTTCCCAAAATTCAAATTCGTCCAAAACTAATTTTTTTTTCTCAAAAAAGGGGCGTGGCCTAATTTAGCGCCATTGTTTTGTCCCAAAATTCAAACTAGCCCCAACAATTTAAAAAAAAGAGGGCGTGGCCTAATTAACAATTCGGCAAGGGTTCGGATCCGCCCCAAGGGAAATTTTGTACCCAGAAAAAGGGGCGTGGCCTAATTTAGTGAAATTTTTCATAAAATATTTGGTCATTCCAAAAAGAAATTTGTGAATTTGAAAAAGTGGTCGTAAAAATGATTCCAAAAAGGAATAAATAACAAAAAAAAATTGTCAACAGTTTTTTTAGAATAATGTTTGGTTTCCATACTTTTGTTTTTGATTTTCGTCGATTTTGGCCAAAATATCGTAACCCAGTCCGAAAAATCAATAATCGATTTAGGTCTGGGTTACGGTATCAGGGTGGGGAAACAAAGCAGACAAAAATAGTGCTCAGGGGAGGATCCGCACCCTCTATGTTTTTCTTGTAAGCGATCCGGCCAGCTTCAATGCCACCTTTGATAAAAAGTAATTTAGCATTTTCTGGTGTAAATTTGAATTTTAAGGCTAAAATATTTTTTAAAGGAAAAAAATTCAATGCAACTATTCTATGTCTAGCACAACACGCTCTATCTGCTATGTGATATGCGACTTTGCCCAAAAAACGTGCCAGCGGGATAGCTGGAGGCGGAGATACCGGCTTGAGTTGGCAGCTGGCTGTTGGAGATCTGGATCGTCGATCCCTGCTCAGTCTTCGGGTGAAGGAACTCGATGGGCTGAGGCACGGCGTGCGCGAATCCCGGCACCCCTGAAAAGAAAAGATTATTTAATAATCATCTAATAAACATTATTTAATAAAAAAAATGATACATTTTTATAAGTTAGGGGTTTAATGGGACCGTCAGGGACCTTTTTTGATTTTCTCAAATTTAGGAGCTTGAAAAGTAATTTTAAAAATTTATAACAATTTGTGGTTTAACTGCGTCATTTTGGAGAAATCTGCATCTAAAATGCCATTTTTGGCCATTCCAGGCAATATGCAAATGTAGATAACCGGCATTTTTTACGAATTACGTGCACGGTGTTTACGCGTCCTTCCCATTGGTTTTTCGACTTTTTGGTGGTCAATTTCGAATTTTCAATGTTCCCGCCTGAAAAGACGCAGAAAACTCTGGTTGTCTGGCATGATTGCGCCGCGAGTTTCACACCCATATGAGATCGGGGATGATAAAAGATTTTTAGGCCTACGTGAGAAAAGAAGCAAAATGTTCTGCCACACCGAGGCTGCACTATTTAAACAGACTGCACTTGTTTGCTTTCTCATCGAGTTGTTTGGTTAGGGATGTGTTGAGAAATACGAGGCAGTAAAGATTTTGGTGTCATCAAGGACAGAGAGAGAGAGAGAGAGAGAGAGAGAAAGAAAGAGAGAAAGAGAGAGAGATATAGAGAGAGAAAGGGAAATATTAAGGCAAACGCTGAAACAGTGGAGTGGTAGGACAAAAGGGCCCGGTTTAAACTGCGAAGACTGATTTGGCTTTTAGCATAGAATAAGGATAGCATAGATCACAGTTAACCTACTAAAATATCAGATCCCGTACTGAAACATTGGAGTGGTAAGACAAAAGTGCACGATGGCAACTACAGTGTTTGGTTGTTTGCGTTCGCTATGGATTGAATATATTCCCTTTAAACTGGTAAAATATCAAGTCCCGCATTAAAATAGTGGAGTGATGCGACAAAATTTTCTGAAATTTTCTACACTACGATTTAATTGGATGTTCGCGTTGACTTAGAATCGCATTTATTGATGACAAACGACTAAAATATCCAGTCCTGCACCGACCAAGTGGAATAATGTGGCAAATAGAGAGAGAGAGAGAGAGAGAGAGAGAGAGAGAAATAAAAAGCTAAAGGTCACAAAAAGGCCATCCTTTTACTATTTTAGTTGTATTCATACAGCCTTCGCCAATCTTTGTTTCCCGGTGTAACCCTGACGGATTCTTACGTACGCATGCGTAACACATAATTTGTGTACGTATTATCGCGTCTGGTGCCATTTGGCAAGCGCTAAGGCCTGAAATAGGAAAACTACGATTGGCGACACCACTATTTTCATAGTAAAAATGGAATGTTTCACAGTAAAACGTCATTTTACGTGACAATAGCCACAAAAAATTGCGGCAAAACGTGGCTGCACTCTTTAAACGGACTGCACTTATTTGTTGAATGACATTCTCAACAGGCTATTATTTGTTTTAGGCTGCGCTGAAAAATGTGAGTCACACAATCTCATTTGTGATGTTTTTATTTCTAGAAAACCAAAAAAAAACGATAATTTCAATTTGAAAAATTCTGCGGGGTTTTGGAGGTAAATTTTGTTTGTAAATCTTTTAGATTCAAGTGAAGAAACCACATTCAAACTGTAAAATGGTGTTAAAAATGATTGTGTGTGCTTTCCTCATGAAATTTGATCGAAAAAGTGTAGTTTCACATTTCTGAAAAGAAATAACCAGTTTGCTGCTGCGCGTGGTAGTTTGAACTCGGATGTTTGAGGTTCGAAAAGTCGTTTTGATAGCGTCGAGGTTTGCGCGAAAAGTTTATAGTTTGACTTCAAAAGTTTGTTTTTGATGTTAAAATTCAAGTTTGACTTATAACCTTTGCTTGATCATATAAAAAACGAAAATAGTGAAGTGATGTGACAAAAAGTCTCATCGACTGATTTGGCTGTTACCGTTGATTTAGGCTCTAATGGATCAACATTGACCTACTAAAATACTACGTCCCTCATTGGAATAGTGGAGTAATGTGACAAAAGTGCTCGATCGAAAATGCATCGACGGATTGTGCTTTTTGCATTGGTTTTGAATTGAATATATAACATATAAACTCGTAAAATTACAAGTCGCCGATTAAAATAGTGGAGTGATGTGACAAAATGAGACAAAACAATCCCAGAAATATTTTCCCTTTAACCAACTAAAAATCAAGGAAACAGTGGAGTGATGTGACAAAAGTGCATTTTTGGTATTTTTAGCCATTTTGGCCCTTTTTTGGCGCTGGAGTTTCAGTATGACTACTAGCCTTTCTTAGTGGTGCAAAAAAGTATATTATTATTTGGGCAACTTAAAAAAAAAACTGAAATTTTTATAATAAAAGTACTTGCACTTAGACCATCTATTCGTCTGAAAAATAAATAAATCGAGCGATGTTTCTGTTTCTTTAGCTAACATTAAGAAAGAAGAAAATATAAAGTCCAGAATTGAAACAGTGGAGTGATGAGACAAAAGTGAACGACCGAAACTACATCGAAGAATTTGGCTTTTTGTGTTGGCTGTGAATCGAATTTATAACATTTAAACCCGTAAATCGGCAAATCTCGCATTAAACTAGTGAAGTAGTGTGACAACAATTTCCGAACTGAATGCGTTGACTTGGGATCGAATCTATCAACTTCAACCTACTAAAATATCAAGTATCGGGTTGACACAGTGGAGTTATGTGACAAAAGAGCCCACTCTAAAATTGCCAAAGGGATACCAAAGGGAAGGAAAATTGGCAATTGTTGGGTAACGAAGCACAAAAGTGCGTACTGCGAAAAAGAGAACTTTGAGGTCTCAAACAGGCTAGTGTACGTTTCAGTGTGTAAACTACACAGTACGGGTAAAGTGCAATTGGATCAATGCCCGTTCTCGTACAAAAGACTTTGAATTTGCACAAGTGTCACCTGGGCAATTAGACAAATAGTGTCGGTGGCAAGCATGACTTTCAAAGGTTTCAATGTGTTCATTTGCGGAGGAGAGGGATTGAATTGGGCGATTATTTGGATTTTGTGCAGAAGAGCAGAAACTACTAGAAATGTGTAACGTGGGAACAATTTTTTTAAAGAATTTACTGTCTTAATTTAAATTCAGTGTTTTTAAAATCTTAACTTCTTTAAACTAACTTTTATTGAAAATAAAGAATTTTAGAATTTAAAAATTAAATTTTAAGGGAATATTGGATGAATTTTAGAATCCTTATATACATTTGAACGTTTTCTCTTTGTTGGTTAGCAGCGCAACGTGAAATTTCTATGAATAGGCCTTCTCATTTCCAGAGGGTAAAAATGGCTGCGCGGTGATTAAGCGAGGGGAGGGTACCAAAGTGCGGCCGCCATCCGTGGAGGCGCGAAGCGCCGGAGCGGTCGGCCGCACGTTGGTACCCGACCCGAGCGCTCACCCGCTAACGTTATTGTTTGTTGGGTTGCGATGCGGCCCCGAGGCGGCCGAAGGCCGCCGAAACCAGAAGGAAAAGACCCGCGAAGCGGGGCTTTAACTTCTGGTTTACTATATCAATTTCAAAAAAAGTTTAATCTGTAATTTTAAATTATAGCTTAATTTTATTTGAAATTTTTTTTAAAAAGTTAGGTTTTTGAAAAAAATAATTCATCAAGAATTTCGGGAAAAAGTGGTATTTAGTTTTCAGCAAGGGTGGCTCAGGGCCGGCCCGCATTTTAAATTTCTCGGCCCGGGCCGGCCCGGACTTGAGCCACCCTTGCTTTCCACGTTTTATATTGTTTTCAATAAAAATCATGTTTTTTTTTCGAGAAAATTGTCTCACTGAAAAAACTGTCTTGCTTGAAAACAGAAAGAATCTATTTTTTTATTACAAAATTTTTTATTTAAAAAAATTTTTTCTTAAAAAACTGTTCCGATCCCGTAACGTTTCATTGTTAAAACTTTTGATTTTCATAACCTTTTAGTTGATTAAAAAAACTTTTTTTTTTCAATTTTTTTTTCAAATGTTCCATTTGTACATATCTGTATTCATTTTTTCTTTGTCTGCAAAATTGTCTGAAAATCAAAAGAAAAAAGTAAAAAGAAAAAAAGAAAATGAAACTAACACTGATGCATCATATTTGTATAATCCGTAAATTGTACGCCAAACGCACCATGTTCCGTCTGCTGTAGTAGGTTGTTCATCGGCGCGGATAGCCGTTGGCGCTTTAGTTGCAGATGAGACTCCGTTCTGAAAAAAAAAACAAAATAAGCCAATTTACATAAATAATTTTAAAAATGTTTTTCAGAATTTAAAGAAAAATACATAAATTAATTTAACAAATCAATACAAATTAGAAAACAGCGCCGCAATCTACACAATTGACCGACTGACCCAGATTCCAGATAACAAAAGCGGTAGAAAAAGCCAAAAATCACTTATTACTGTAATTTTTATGAGGGAAAATCAATAAATCATCGTTTGAAAAAGCTAAAAAAACTTTTTGTTAAAAATTCAAAAACAAAAAGACTACTTAACTTGTAAATTTGAAATAAAAATTCAAATAGTTTTAAACCTCAATTAATTTTTTTCAAGTTGAGAATAAATTATTAAGGTCTTAAAAATTGTAACTTTTACAAAAAAAATTAAACCTCACATAAAATACATAGCAGTTTGTATAAAAAAGTGAAGTTTCTAGAAAATCTTTCTCACGCGGTTTAAATAGGATTTTCAAATTTATTCACTAATCTTTTGTGACAGAAGGGGGATTCCCAAACAGCCTAGTGCAGAACTTCAACAACTTGATTGATGTGTTTTCGATGAATTTAGAAACTAAATTTTACAAAAACTATGATTATAAAAATGCTAATGTTAAAAAAGTTTTTTTTCCAAAGCCAGGTGATTCGCATTAGATTGAAGTGACATTAGTATTTTAAAGTAGCTTTTAATTATGGAATATTTAAATTTTTAAAGCTAAAATTAAGAAAAGTTCATTACAAAATTTTTGAAAAGATTGTCTATTAATTTTAAAAAATTTGAAAGCGATCTTTCGCAGTTCACCTACGTTTTGTTCCTTTGGAGGGGGAATACCTAGGGTGCATTTGGGAAAACAGGATTTCACCAGGAAAGCAGAGAAGGGAAAACAATAGAAATTGGTAGAGAGAGAGAGAGAGAGAGAGAGAGAGAAAGAGAGAGAGAAATAGAGAGAGAGTGAGAGAGAGAGAAAGTAAAAACCAGAGACGCAGGCAATTGGCGTTACAATTTCAATAGAAAGATTAACGTAAGTAGCTTGTTTTCCACATTTATCGATTTCCCTGACCCTTCCAAATGGCATAATCCGTATTTCCGTGTTTGCCACAACTTTCCAGAACATTCTGGCCACACGCGAGGGAACCCCTTGCCCGCAAAGCCTCAAAGTTCGCATTTGGTGATGACAAATAGGAAGGGAACTGCAAAAGGGAGCAGAGAAAGAGAGCCGCATGGCGGGGTTGCGAGAGCGCCGACGAAGATTAAACTTTTGCGATTCCCTCGTGACAGTAGAACCTGTTTTCTGGCTAACTCGACCATTTTCGGAGGGCAAAAACATGTTGAATTTTCGATTTCAACGGTCACTGGGGAACGAAAAAGACGAAAATGGAACTCTCTCTTTGCCTCTGTATCTGTCTCTCTCTTTCTGTCTCTCTCTCTGTCTGCCTCTGTCTGCCTCTCTCTCTCTCTCTCTCTCTCTCTCTCTCTCTCTCCCTATCTTTCTCTCTCTCACTGCCTCTGTATCTGTCTCTCTCTGTCTGCCTCTCTCTCTCTCTCTCTCTCTCTCTCTCTCTGTCTCTCATTCTCGTTCTCTCTCTCTATCTCTATCTCTATCTCTATCTCTATCTCTATCTCTATCTCTATCTCTATCTCTATCTCTATCTCTATCTCTATCTCTATCTCTATCTCTATCTCTATCTCTATCTCTATCTCTATCTCTATCTCTATCTCTATCTCTATCTCTATCTCTATCTCTATCTTTATCTCTATCTTTATCTCTATCTCTCTCTCTCTCTCTAACTCTCTCTCTCTCTCTCTCTCATTCTCGTTCTCTCTCTCTATCTCTATCTCTATCTCTATCTCTATCTCTATCTCTATCTCTATCTCTATCTCTATCTCTATCTCTATCTCTATCTCTATCTTTATCTCTATCTTTATCTCTATCTCTCTCTCTCTCTCTCTCTCTCTCTCTAACTCTCTCTCTCTCTCTCTCTTTCTCTGCCTCTCTACTGTCTGCGTCTCTCCCTCTCTATCTCCTCTCTCGCATTCTAGAATCTTCCAAAGAACCCCTGGACACGCTCCGCGTTCTCGCCTTATCGGTCCGCGTTTTAAACCCCAGATCGGGGTTGAAAATCGATAAAAGTGTTCCGAATGGAAGCATGAAAAGAAACACAAACAGTGTGCCTTTTCGGTACCAGCGTGAGATCGAATCAATGAGCTGAAACGGAAGGTCGCAGATCAGAGGACAGATTGAAACAAGGAAGTACTGTCTGGGGGCAAATGGGTCTTGACAGGCACTGATGATAACAGTTAAACAGTAAAAATCACAGCAATTACAGTAATTTGTACTTTTTGGAACACTTCCTGTTAAAAATGATAAAACACCATTATTCAAGCCTAATCTGCACTTTATCAAAGTTTTCTTGCCTTTTTCCTTTTATTTATCCTTTAAAACTATTAAAAAGCCAAAATAATACAAAAATTGCAGGGTGCGCTCCATTGCTAAACTCGAGCCGCGACGCGTAAGATGGAGCGCATTTACATTAAATTGTAAAAAAAAAGGTAGCATTTGGTTCGGATCTTTGATTTTGTCTCTTTGGGGTTGGTGTTGCCAAAAACCGAAATACCGTAAGAAAAGTAAACCAATGTCATGATAAGCCAAGAAATCAAAACGACAGAAATTCGGTGGGGGTATATAATTGAACGCCGCGCGGTGGAGCGCGTTTACTTTTTTCCATTTGACTTATGTAATCATTGTAGGTCACCAATTATACAAATTACTAAAATAAAAAAGACAAGGGTGAATAAGAGAGTTCACATTTCAAGTACAGTACTATTATGTAGTTATAGAAATGTATTTGTAAAAATAGAAGTACTATCCTAATTAGGTGGTAGAAAGTGGAATGAGTAGCTGAGTTGCACTACGTCAATCGGTGCCTAATTGTGTTTAGTGCCCGTTCCCATACCACGTGAGGTCATTTATCAGATACGAGTCGTGTAACAATCTAGTTCAGCCTTTGGCCAGTTTTTGGAGGTGGTGGGGAATGTTGTAGTTTAGATAAGGGAGAGATAGAGAAAGAGACAAGAGAGAGAGAGAGAGAATGAGAGAGAGAGAGAGAGAGAGAGAGAGAGAGAGAGAGAGAGAGGGTGAGAGCGAGTGAGAGAGAAGAGAAAGAGTAAGAGAGAGAAAGAGAAAGAGAACGAGAGAAAGAGAGAGTGAGAGAAAGAGAAAGAGAGAAAGAGAGAGAAAGAGAGAGAGAGAATGACAGGGAGATAGAGAGATAGAGAGATAGATAGATAGATAGAGAGAGAAAGAGAGTAAGAGAGAGAGGAAGACAGACAGACAGAGAGAAAGCGACAGGGAGAGAGAGAGTGAGAGAGTGTGAGGGAGAGAAAGAAACATAGACAAAGACAGAGACAGATAGAGATAGAGAGAAATAGAGAAAGAGAAAGAGAGAGAGATGAGAGAAAGAAAGAGAGAAAGAGAGAGAGAGAAAAAGAGAGAAAAAGAGAGAAAGATAGAGAGAGAGTTAGAGAGACAGAGGGACAAAGGAGATAAAAAGCCAATGTTTGGTGTCTTCTCAGCGATTTTTCCTCGTGTCTGACCGAACGTAGCGTCCATTAGTCTGGCGTTCCGCCATGTCCGAAGACCAAAGACAAGGATTTTTCGTGTGTTGTTTGTCAATCGATCGTCCCCCGCAACCCACAACGTCATAATCCGGTCGTCGAACAGGAAGAGGAAGCCCGTGGCTTAGTCTTTGAAAGGCGTTGCCGCTGTTGGAAACGGCGCCGTCGACGATTAGCCAGCCGCCAACACTTCTCGGAATGAGCGGCGAGAGAGAGAAGGAGCGAGACTGGCCGGGCGCGCACTGATTAATGTGTGAGTGAAGGGCAAAAAGCGACGGAGACGGCGGCAACAAAGTGCAAACGGCTGAGATAAGAGCCGGGCGCTGTAAACACTGAGGACCAAAGTTACGCGCCTGCAACATTTTAGCGCGAAATCTGGGAAAGTGGGTGGTGGTGTTTGTTTTTGAGGATTATTTTCCCGCGTGAGGTTTTACACATAAAACAAGGGCGGCGTAAAATTATTTTTTTTCTGATTTTGTGATAAATGCCTAGATCTCAATCCCAGGATTCCGAAAAATACGTCTTTTACCCATTTTGGATCAAAATGAACCGATTTAGGAGCGCTTGAGTTTTGGGGAAATTGTAATTTGAATTGCCGCCAACTGTTGTCAAAAATCTGCGTCTCTCCATTTCCCACTGTCTCTCTCCCACTCTAGCCGTGTTTCCGTGCGGCAATTGCAAGACTCGGCCGTGTAAACGCGCCCGTTTTGCAGTCCAAATCATATAAAATTGGTGTGTTTCAGAATCGTGGAAACTGTATCTATTCAATGAAATAAATTGTTTAAAAACTTTGAAAAATCAGTTTTACGAGGACCTTTATAGTTCTTCTACGGGTTTTTGCGTAGAATTGTCTGCGTGGCTAAGTGGTGTAGGGGTTTGGCTGGTAAGCAAAAGGTCATGGGTTCCATCCCCCTACTTTTCGATCAATTTGCTTTTTATTTTCTGTATGTAAAATGCCTATAACTAATTTGTGCTTTTCTTTTTTGCATTTTTTTCATAATCAGAAACAATTTTTTTAAACCTCATAAAAAATGGTAGGTTGTCAAAAATTTAAACACAAATTTTCAACAAAAAAATTGAAATTATAAATTCAGAAGTAAAATGGTTTTTCCTTTTTTTAAATTTTTTAACGTGTCACGTGATAAAAACCAAAAAGAGTCCAACAACTTCTGCAACAATATTGTTGTTGTCTTAAATATTGACATAGTTAGCGTTTTTTCCTGCGGACAGCAATGTTTGTTATAGTTTTTGTGTCTTGCAAAGTAAAACAAATACGATTCGGGGGTTTTTAAACTTTTTAAAAATTTAGAAAAAAATCAATATAAAATGATAGAAAATCGAAAATTTGCAAAATAACATTTTTGCAACCTATTAGATTTAAAGAAATTTATTAATAAAGATGTGTTTTTTTTCAAAAAATGAGAAAAAATAGGATTAGGAGGCATTCATCTAAGAAAAATGCAGAAATGTGACTAGACTTTATCTGAACTCGGTTGTCCCGGAAAATGGCAGGACAAATCCTCGTCTGTCACTTTTTTTGCACTTGTAGGTTGTAATTTTTGCGGAGAGGGCGAAGGTCATATTGAAATTCTTCGCAGAATCCATAAATTTGAAAATGTTGATCATTTTGTGGAAATTAGCATTTGGAAATTATACTGAAAAATAGGATTCCAAAATGTAACCCGGACGCAGTATTACGTACGGTATTACTTACGTATGATTAAAACTAATATTTTGTACGCAATTTTGCGTTTGGTGTCATTTGACCAAAACTAAAGCCTGAAATGAAGAATACAACTGGGGACGACTATTATTTCTTTAAAAACACTTTCAGTATTAAATAATAGAAATTCTGAAAAATCGAAAATCGATTACACTAACTTAAAAAATTTGCCAATTTGGGCTGACAAGCCCGATAGTAGAAAGCGTCATTGAGCGCAGAAAGCGTCGAAACAATAAAAGTTGCAAACGACATTCCTGTTTTTATGAATCGGCAATTTGCAAGATTGTGGCGTCTTCTTAATAGGCAAAAGTTGCGATCATTGTTTTAAAAATCTTAAACTTTCATTTTTAATTCTTAAAAATAAAATTTAATAGATATAAATCTTGCCAAACTGAAATCCCGCAAAACAGACTTATTGCAATCGGGTTTCGAATTTTCGGATACACGCCGATTTCTCAAATTTTCGGATACACGCAAATTTCTAAATTTACCTTAAAACAATTTTTTTAATATTATATGTTTCACATTGTAAATTTAGCATACATTACAAAAAAAGCTATTTTTCTTAGGGGTCCTTATATGCTAATTAGCCCCTTTGAGAACAACCGTTTCTTGGAGGGGTGTTAGAAAAAAGGACCCTTTGGAAAATGACTGACGGTCCCTTCAAAACGAACCTCAAACAAATTAATATATTTAAAAAAAATGATTTGATATATGACAGATTATGAAAAATTGAAAAAAAATCTGACACATAGTCAAAACCAATTAAAAGTTAATTACAAGGCCAAAAAAATTGGCATTGTGTCTGAAAGGAGAAAATTGCAGAAAAGAAAACGATTTTTCACTTCTTTGTTTGCCTTCCAGTGGAAAACAATGATACTCAGACAACAAAGAAAAGGTGACGTTTTAATTATCTTAACACTTTATAAAGTTATTTTCTTTTTAATAATTGAAAGATAGATAGTTTTTAATTATGGAAAATTAGAAAAAAAACTCCAAAATCCAGTTCACAAAGCAGAAAACTGCATAAAAAGTTGCTCAAAAGGCATGAAAAGCGATTTTTCACTCCGGTCACCGGCGCAGTCGCCGTGGAAAATTGATGGGCGTGTGTGTGTGACGCGGCCGGCAGAGGGACAGCGAAAGTGGCGATAAGCCAGCTATCAGCGAAGGAATTTCGGCGCAATCGGGGTTACCAATTGTTCGCCAAAAGCCGATTTCTTAGAGGAGGTGTTCGAAAAAAGTTTGTAGTTTGTTCAGGGCGATCCGCTAGAAATCGATAAGTTTCACAATATTTATGAAGGCAAATGGACAGAATATAAAGTAGCTGCAAAATTAAAAGGGACCTTTTTTGACTTTCTCTCAAACCAAAAAGCTTGAAAAGTAATTTTTAGAAAATATATTAAAATTTGGGGTTTAAATGCGTAGTTTTAGAGAAATTTGCATCTGAAATGTCATTTTTGGCCATTCCAGGCAACACGCACATGTGGAAACCGGCATTTCAACGAACTACGTGCACGGTGTTTACGCGCCCGTTCAATCTATCGATTTATCGATTTTTTGATCATCAAATTCAAATTTTAAACGTTCCCGCCTGAAAAGACGCTGAAAACTCTAGTTGTCTGACATGGCAGCGCCGCGAGTTTCACACCCGTACGAGATCGGTGGCCGCGGCAAGGGTAGTTCCGCAGCCTACAGTAATGACCATCTTAGGTCCCTAAGGGTTCCTTTAATTCTACATCTTAAAAACTACTAATCTAAATATCACTAGAATGTTCTCTGGTAAATCTTTTAAAAGTCACATGGAGTGGCCGAGGGCGTGGGAAAGTGAGGTAGGCCGACAAAGAAAGGCAATCAAACCCGTAAATAGTAGGAAAACCACGCATTTGTAAATTAAAAAGTAGATCAATCAATCGTGATTTGAAAATAAAACCCTGACGTAGTATTGCGTACTTTTACTGAATTACATAGTTTTGTACGCATTTTTGCGTTTGATGTATTTTTACAAGATTAAAACGGGAATTTCCTCGTAAATTTGGTTTTTCAAGGCTCCTTTCAATTGTTTCATTGAATAGACATAGTTTCCACGATTCTGAAACATATCCCTTTTATATGATTTGCAAAAGGGGCGCGTTTACATGGCCGAGTCTTGCAATTGCCGCACGAAAATACGGCAAGAGTGGGCGAGAGAGTGTGGGAAACGGAGAGACGCAGAGTTGGCGGCAATTCAAACTACAATTTCCACAAATTTTGAAGCGCTCCTAAATCGGTTCATTTTGATCCAAAATGGGTAAAAGGGGTATTTTTTTGAATCCTGGGGACGCGATCTATGCTTTTATCACAAAATCAAAAATAAAGTTACTTGGTCTTTCCCTTTTAGGGGATGCAATGAGGTAATTTAGGTAGATGTGTATAATGTTATTCCAGGAGTAGTAATTTCTCAGATTAGCTCCTATAGTTCACAATCTTATGAAAAGAATCCGCTAATCTCTCAGGATGAATGGGAATTTCAAATTTCCCAAGTTGTCATCATCTGATTCACTTTACGCTTGGTCGTGGGGGCAATCAGCCGGTAAACACAGGCTGTTTCTGAGGAAATTACGGGAACGGGAGGTAATTGAAAATAGTGAAAATACTGTGAGAAAGCTTACTTGAAACGAATCCAATTTGGTAAAAATAGGAAATTGTTGCCCAGAAAAAATAACGGAGGAGGAATGGCTGACCATCAGTTTAGGGAAAATAGATGATTTTCGAGGAAAACATTGTTTTTAAATTAAACTTTTTGTAAAAACTTTTTTCTGAAAATATTTTTTTAAACGGTTGACTTTTTCTTTGGGAAAAATAGGATGATTTTCGGGGGAAAACAAAACTATGACATATAATTTAATTTTTTCTATTTAATTTTTTCCTATTTAATCTTTTTTTCTGAAAAGTTTAAAAAAATTTTATTTTGAGGGTTTTTAACCATTTTTAAAGTAATGAAAGTTATAAAATTGTTCTTAAAAACTGAAATGCCATTTTTGGCCTCCCTAGTTGTTTTGTCGTTTTTACGCTTGACGTTGCCGTTTGTGGTCTTAACCTGATGGAATTAGGAAACTTTTCAATGCCTTTTAATGAAAAGTAAGATTTAAATTTGAAGTTAAAATTTTTAAAGGAACAATTTCGGCCAGACTGAGCGCAGAAATGTAAATTGTAAAAATGTAAACATACTTAAAATTCAAAGTATCGTTTGATTTATTTTGCAAAAAAATTGAAAAAAAACTGAATTGAAAAAAATGCAAAAAAAATCAAAACGAAAAAGGAAGTTCACCAAAAATTTGGAAACAAGGCTGAACTCGAAAACACTCATTTTCCGAAATTGAAGGCAAAATTAGATTGTCCACGATTTCTTGGAAAATTAGAGGCTTCGAAAACAACGCAGGGAAAACAGTTAAGGATTTGCCATGTCGGAAACAGAAAACAAGAATTTTTTGTTTCACCTTTTTTGCGTAAACGCAGGGCAAGTCACTCGTAAAGATCAGAAAAGGCCTTTGTTGTTTGGGTATTGTTTTTATAAAATCGAAAATACAGGGAAAAAGGGGCGTAGTCTAATTCGTAACAGAAACCATAAAAAAGTTTTTGGCGCGTAAACGCAGGGCAAGTCAGTCGTAAAAATCAGAAATCGTAGCCGAGACTTCGCTTAGTTCTGGGGCAACCTATCGGTACTGAAAAAGGGGCGTGGCCTAATTCGCCACCACAAAAAATATGCTAAGCAGCCCATAAATCTTATGACTAAACTACGTAGTCCTCGATAATTCCCGATTAACTACGTCATAATAAACTATGCCCCTTCGGCAGGAGACACATGCATCACGACATCCGCTACCTTGACAACCACGCGGAGCTGAATTGTTTACAACTAGCCTTCGAAAATTGGATAGGTTTCGCATTATAAGCTAGTCAGGTAGGCTAGAAAAACGTTGCCCACTTTGTAGTCAAATTCTGATAGTTTTAAAAAGGGGCGTGGCTTAATTTGATGCATTTTTTATGTTACAATGGGTAATTTGACTAAAAATGGCATTTTTTTTACAAAAAAATCAAGTTTCGGAGGAAAAAAAGGTTGAAAAAAGGTAGTATTAGTCTCTCGGTAGAAAAGTGATTTCCCAAATGATTGGGTTCAATTTGTCACAGGAAACCAGATTGGGCTGGGTAATAGGTCAACATTTGCGCGCTTCTCGGTCCAAGGGGTTCAATAGTCGCCTTTTTTGCTAAGAGCTTGTTAATTGAAGGCCTCGTCTAGCCGAGAGGGGAATTGCATGATGAGCACGGAGGCAGCAGTCAAACATTTACTTGCAGAGAAAGGAGGCAGTGGAGTGAGAGGAGAAACTGAAAATTATTTTGCTACCTTAATGTCCTCACGCTAAGACTGCCATTTAAATTATCATAGGGCAGAAGCCAGCTTTATATAAAAGCCAAAAATAAAACCTAAAACTCATAATAAAACTGGTTGAAATACCATTTTTATAAATAACGTTACTAATAGAGAGAGAGAGAAAGAGAGAGAAAGAGAGAGAGAGAGAGAGAGAGAGAGAGAGAGAGAGAGAGAGAAATAGAGAGAGAGAGAGAGAGAGAGAGAGAGAGAGAGAGAGTGAGAGGTAGAGAGGGAGAGAAAGAGAGAGAGAGAGAGAGAGAGAGAGAGAGAGAGAGAGAGAGAGTGAGCGAGAGAGGGAGAGAGAGAAAAAGAGAGGTAGAGAGAGAAATAGGAAGAGAGGAAGAAGAGAAGGAGAGAGAGAACTTTTTCTTTTCGGTTCCATTAGACTTTACACAACAACCCGGAAGTTTGATTGACGTTGAAATGGGATTGAGAACTGTGTCGCTACTTAGGAAGTTTCTAGGCTACGTGTAGTTACGGTACACATCTACACGCCCAAACGTAAAGACAAACACGCTCACACACTCGCCCGTAGTAAGCGAGAAGTTTTTTACATAGTTAAAACTGTCGCTATTCACGATTTTAGAAAGGAAGATATTATTTGTAATGGAAAAATGTAACGGGAACAGTTTCACAAAACAAACAAAAAACAAAAGTTCTTTGGATTACCTAGAATTGAAAGATCTGCATCAATTAGAAAACAAGGGAAAACTTTGAGAGGGAAAATTTTTTCAAAATTAGATTTAAAATTTTTATTAAATACTTGATTAAAAATTGATAACTAGAGTTTCAAGTAGTTCTTTGCAACAAATAAAGTAAAACTAAGCAAAACAGCTGGAAAATCATGTAAATTCAAAAGTCAAAAACTTCATATTTCCACTCAAAAATTTGTTGTAACCCAAACTATTTTTCTATATTTTCAAAAATGGTTGCACCAAAGTTGTCCATGTCTGTTTAAGAAGGTAAAAGTTACTTCATATGTGCTTGAAATATTGGCATCATCAAAACATGAAAACACGATATTTCGAAAAAAAAAAGGCAGACTTTAAGCGAACTTTTAGCGAACGAGCATTTGAATTTGAAATAGCGTTTGCAAGAATGTTGCAAAAATAAACAAGTCTAGATAAAGTCAAGGAAAAATCAAATTCTATTGAAAAATGGGGGGTCTCTTCAGTAGATTTTAGATTTTGTCATAAAAAAGTAATTAAAATTCGGAAATTTTTAAAATTGAGTTTTTTAATAAATAGAAAAATCGGATGACGACATTAAGATCTTAGTTAAAAGTCAAAAAATGAAAATGTAAGGTTCAAAAAGGCTAAATTAAGGATCGGCAGTTTCATAGATTAGAAAGGTTCCCTTTGTGCCGCGAACGGAACACAAGGGGACAGGGGTCAGGAACTGATAAGCGGCGGTGGGCGCGCTAAAATCGATCGCAGTGTGATCGGGAGGAGACACGTGATGAACCCAGGGGTTCTGGCCAGACACAAGGGGCACGTAATTGACCCCGGAAGATGATTTAGGGGGGAGTCGCGCCGAAGACCCGCGTTTCATTACCTCCAGAGGAAATAGAGGGAGAAGAGTGAGGGGATTCCCTCACGCGAGAGAAAAATTGGAATGATGCAAAAAACTGGGAGGGTTTTGTGTTTTGTCACGTTGAGCTCGGAGAACAAACGAAAAGTCTCTCTTTATCTTTATCTCTCTCTCTCTCTCTCTCTGTCTCTCTCTGTCTGTCTGTCTCTCTTCTCTCTCTCCCTTTCTTCTCTCTCTCTCTCCTTTCTCGCTCTCTCTATCTCTCTCTCTCTCCCGAAATCGAAAGAAGGTACAAAAAGAGAGCGGAATGAGAAACCTCCGGCCGAAAAATAGCTCTCGCCGAACGCTATGTTTAATTAGTGTGTGTGTCATCGCCTACAAATCATAGTACACAGACCTGACATCATGGATAGGGAAACATACAATTGAAGGGAGAGATGAATTGCAAAATGCCAACAACGCTGGGCTGGCACAAAGACCGAGCCAAGGCCAGGCAAAATTGAAAAATGGCACTTTAAAATTGAAACTTTTCAATGATTTGGAAACTTTTGAGTTACTGGTGGTGACAAAAGCAATGTTTTCTTTAAACCTTGTTTGAAACTTCACCGAACTGTTAAGCCTTCTTACAGCTATAAGGAAAAGTAGCTGCTTTGTGGGTATTTGGGACCGTAAGTAAGTTTTCTCCCAGTTTTCAGCTAGTTGTAGCAGTTTTAGACCAATAGTTTTGGCTAGTGTTGTTATAAGCCTCTTATAAATCCTGGGCATCAAACAATTGAAAAAGAGAGAGACAGGAGGTTGTGTAATCTGGAACACAAATTGATCCCGGGGCGACCGCAACTCGAAAGGTTTAAAGCGTGTTTGATGAGGAGAGGAAGAGAGAGACCAGCGAAAAGAGAAAGAGTAAGTGAGAAAGAGAGAGAGAGAGAAAGAGAGAGAAAAAGAGAGAGAAAGAAAAAGAGAGAGAGATATGGAAAGAGTAGAGAAGGAGAAACAGAGAGAGAGATAGAGAGAGAGAGAGATAGAGAGAGAGAGAGAAAGAGAGAGAGAGAGAGAGAGAGAGAGAGAGAGAGGAGAGAGAGAAAGAGAGAGTAGAGAGAGAGAGAGAGATAAAGATAAAATATCACGTGAGCAATTGCTGCAACCAAATAATCTCCCCTTGGACCACAATGTTTATCCATCGCCTGACTAAATGTGATTTGTGCCTTGACCCCCACCCGCACAAAGCAGATTTTCGCCAATTTCTACTTGTAGGACCACAAAGTGTTATTCGAAACCAATAAAAGTCAGGAAACCACTTTTTCACCAAGTTTTCAGCAAAAAAACCACATTTTTCAAAGAATTAAACGGGAAAGAAAAGGATGCAAAATGGCCGTAAATATGCGTACGTGCAAATTGCAACAAGCGGGTGTCCTTCGCGATCTTTATCTCTTGCGGGATATGCCCCCCATATGAATAGAATATATTTGCGAATTAACCATTCTCTTTACATTTTTGCGGCAGGTGTTCAATTTCCAATTGAGACCAAAGGGATCAATTTGCCATTTGTGTTCATTGAATGACGGCTTAATTGTAAGCGGAGAGTGTGTAGCCAAATAGAATGAATGAGATAAGGCTGCACGTGCAGGAGAGAGCACAAAGTTTAAAGAGGGACAGAGAGAGAGGAGAGAGGGAGGGAGAGAGAGAGAGAGAGAGAGAAAGAAAGAGAGAGGGGTCAAAAGGAGACCCCGTGTCATCTCTCGCGGAACGTCAGAGAATTAATCGAGGTGGCCGGAATCGGCTCTGGCGGGAGAAATGTTGGTGCGACAGACAGCATTGATTCGCAGCAGTCGTCGGCAAATGTAACCCGAAAAGTACACATTGCGCGAACACACGCGCTACATGACCTGCAAAAACGTCGCCCGGCTGGCAAACTGGCTCCGGGAGCGGGAGGGAGACCGGGAGAGCAAATCTCGAGAGAGGTAGGGGTGAAAGACTAGTGGGAGGGAGAGAGGGAAAACAAACAAGGAACAGAAAGAGAGGCATGGGGCGAGGAAGGGGAAGAGATCACGATAGAGAGAGAGGGGAGAGAGAGAGAGAGAGAGAGGGAGAGAGAAATAGAGAGAAACTGAGAGAGACAGAGAGACTGAGAGAGACAGAGAGAGACAGCTAGACAGAGAGAGACACACAGAGAGAGACAGAGCGAGAGAGAGAGAGAAAGAGTGAGAGAGACAGAGAGACAGAGAGAGACAGAGAGAGAGGAAGAAAGAGAGAGAGACAGAGAGACAAGGTAGAGAGAGAGAGAGAGAGAGAGAGAGAGAGAGGGAGAAGGGAGAGAGAGAGAGAAAGAGAGAAAGAGAGATAGAAGAATGTGGGCCAAACTTTTGGGTACTTTTTCTTGTATCTAGCCTGATCAAACACCGATCTCATGAAAAAAGTAATCGTGTTTGCCGACCGAAACCAACCGTTTATTTCGCCTGCTCTGCCGCAAATGTGGACCCTTTTGAGAAACAGTCTTTTGTAGCAAAGCGCTATGATGTCATTTTCCTCTAACTCTTATTTATGGAGGCGACACAAAGGAAGGCCGAAGACCGAGACGGAGGATCATCGGGCGGTCAACCTCGTTCCTTTTTATGGACGATCAAAGATTCGCGGCGGAGGTGCGAAAAGTCGCGAGATTCGGTGCAAGGGAGAAATAGGGAGGGAGATAGAAAAATAGAGAGAGAGAGAGGAGAGAGAGAGAGAGAGAGGAAGAGAGAGAGGGGAAGAGAGAGAGAAAGAGAAAGAAAAAGACAGAAAGAGAGAGGGTGAGCAAACTACAATACAACCAGCTGGTCATTTCCTCAATTTATTTTCACCTGTGTTACTGGTAATCTTGAATGATCACGCGTTCGTTAATTTAATAAATACTGAATGAAACCAACGTAGCGAAATTTAAAGATAGACTGGATGTTTTACAATCATCATCTTTCTTCATGCGAAATTTAGCCACGCCCATTTTGAGCCCATTTTGGGTTTGGGATGACTAAAACAAATGATAAAACAGAGATCGCCGAATCATTTAGACCATTTCGTGGACGGCACTTTTTGGTCCGGTCATTAGTTATCCGAAAACTAGACTACGCGGGGAATGACGTTAGACACTGAAGTTTGGCGATCTCATGACGTAAATGGGTACAGTTTCTTCCATATTGATTTGTGCGGCTTGTTTTATACCATTCAGACGGCAAGTCAGAGCTTTAGTTATAGTTCTGGAGGTCAGGGGATCGATTCCCGCTGCTGTCAAAGCCTAAAAACAAAAAAAAGTATTTTAGAATTTGTCTCGCTGTTTTGGTTTTTTTTTTGTTGGCATCTGAGAAGCCCAAAATAGGACAATCCAGGCAAACTTGTGAATAATTGCCGTTATTTCGGATTAGGTTAGTTTTCAATGCAAAAGCGCAGTTTTCTGTTCTGCTTTCTCTTTACAAGATGGCCTGCACTGTTTTTACGCGGCTAAAGCATATCAACGCAAATGAGCGGGACTGGACGTAAAAAAGTAGAAAAGTCTTTTTACTTACGGGCAAGGAAAAGACTGGCGAGACTCAAACCCAAACGAAATCGGAGGCCGCGCGCAAGATTCAGGAGGCGCACACCCGAGCCGTTGGGTCTACTACAGAAATTGCGAGGGTTCGGATCCGCCTAAGTAATTTTTTAATATTAATTTTTTTTTAAATTTTTTTAAATTTAAAAAAATTCAAATTTAGGATAACTGGGGTGTTTCCTCAGTGTTACTATGATAGTGAAAAAACAGATAAACCACTAAAACGACGCAAGACCTGTCAGTAGCTCTTCTTCCCAATCAAACAACAATTCAACTTCCTACTTCAAATTCCAAAGAACCCTTGCACTTTGCAGACGGTTGCCGATCATTGACCCCTTATGCAGCGACTGTTTGCCTCCGCCCATGAATGAACTCTTATTTGTTTTTACTTTGCCAAGGTCGGTCGATCTCCAGTTTGGATGGTCGAGCGATAAGGATTAGACCCACGCCGTCTACAAAAAAACCAAGCGGTTTACAGCCGTCTCGTGGCATTTTGCGCGTTTGGGAAAGTTAGGAGTCAAAAGGGAGAGAGGGAGAGAGAGATAGAGAGAGAGACGGAGACGGAGAGAGACGGAGAGAAAGGGAAAGAGAGAAAAAGAGAAAGAGAGAGAGAGAGAGAGAGAGAGAGAGAGAGAGAAAGAGAGAGAGAGAGAAAGAGAAAGAGAGAGAGAGAGAGAGAGAGAGAGAGAGAGAGAGAGAAAGAAAGAAAGAGAAAGAGAAAAATAGCAAAGCAAACTCAAAATAACATGTGTGCTTTGTAGCATCACATCTGCCGTCTGATTGAGTTGTATGACTTCATAATCCCGCAGAATGTAAGTCACAAATATAGTTTCTATGTAATCAAGTACACGCTTTGAATCGGGAAGGCACGGATTTGCACAGCTACCAGCATGATTAAAGGAAATCAAACTACATCATACAAAAAATCATGCTTTTCCGATTCTTTTTATGTCTGAACGGAAAATTGTTCGTTGGAAAGAAAATATAAGAGTCTTGTGCTTATTCCTTGTGCTGCTATATAGTAAATGAATACCGGAGAAAAAACTGAGATACAATAATTAGGACCCCCCTTTCTGTAGAGGCCAACAACCCTGCGGACCACGAACTTTTAGATTTGGCTGTTAATCGTAAGAAAAGTTGTTTTGGACCCAAAAAGCCTACTAATCTACAAACGCAGATTTAAAAGTCAAACGAAAATTCAGCACTTTTTACAACAACAAAATTAAAGTAAAAGTAATATTCTCGGACCTTGTACTTTCGGACCAAAAACTGAATAATAAATCCAAACTTTTAAGTTTTTAGTGATGATATTACAGCCTACGGGGTATATTTGACCCTCTTACCATTTTCAGTCGAAAAAAGCAGTTTTGTAAAACTGATTAATGAAGATTTTTATGTATGTAAAAACACCTATCAGTTGCCGGCTTCAAAACTGTTTTTGGTTTGGAATTAACCGAACTATGGAGTTTTGGCCTTAAGGTCTCCTTAAGGACCTCAAGGGAAGAACAGACGACATAAGGCAAATATCTGGGTTCTTTGGGTCTAAAGCAATCTTTTTAGGAGTTTCAGCCCCAAAATTAAAAGTTCCTGGTAAGCGGGTTTTTATATGCTGCAAAATTACTGAAGTCTTATGTTAAGTCGAAATTGCAGAGAGAGAGAGAGAGAGAGAGAGAGAGAGAGAGGGCGAGAGGGATACAGTACGAGATACGGGAAGAGAGAAAGAGAAAGAGAGAGAGAGAGAGAGAGAGAGAGAGAGAGAGAGGCAAAAAGGAAGAGAGTATAGAGAAAAAACTGAAACCAGTCGACCAAGATGGGCTGAGTAATGCAGACGAGTAAATTAGAACTTTTCGGTCGCAGCTATGCTTAGCATCCTTCTGCACAAGTCACAGACGTGTTTACCCATCGGAAACGTGCAAGTAACCACGAATAGCTTCATTGCGTCGTCTGTGTCGAGACAACATGACAGCCAAGGGAATTAGGTTGAGGCTGTCCCTATTTTATCCCATTTCCTGGTAATTTGGTAAAATATCATAATTTAGGAATGAATATAACTAATAAAAAGTACAAAACTGTAAAAATGGTATAAAAACTCACAAAATTTGTAGGAGCCGAAAGGAGCAGGCGAAAGAGTTGCACAGGTGTTCTATGCGTTAGCTGTCGAGATTGATGAAAGGAGGTCATCAGATGGGATTCCCCAGGTGAGAGAGTGCGGCGGAGGGGAGACGCAGACACGCTAATTGCGAGGGAGGGATTCCCCGATGGTAGTGAGAAGAGGGCGCAGAGAGGCAAACAGTGACGGTATGGTAAACAAGGTCAATAAGATACAGGCTACGTGTAGCTACTTTATGGTCTCCGCGTAGGCCACTTGGGAAAAAGTTTTCTCCGGTGAGCCAGGACCAAACTACGGTACTTTAAAGCCAAACTACGGTACAATCAGGAACTTTTTTAAAATTTATCTCTTAATAAAGAGCTTTAAAAAATTATTCAAGAAAATAGACGACAGTTTGGAGTTTTTAAACAGTTTTTAAACATTTAAAAATGTGTCGTTTTGGAGAAATCTGCATTTGAAATGCCATTTTTGACCATTCTAGGCGATAGGCACCTGGATAACCGGCATTTAAACGAACTGCGTGCACGGTGTTTACGCGTCCGTCCAATTCATCGATTTTTTAGTGGTCACTTTCAAATTTTCAATGTTCCCGCCTGAAAAGACGCAGAAAACTCTGGCTGTCTGACAGGTTAGCGCCTTAAGTTTTACACCCATACGAGATCGGCCGCCGCGGCAAGAGTAGTCCCGTCACATATGTATAATAATAAGTTCCATTTGAATAATGAATTCATTTATATCATTTATAATGAATTCCATCAAATACTAGTAAAAAAGAGGTTCCTTTAACTTGTAAATTTTAAAAGAATATTAAATCGATTTTTCAGAGCAGATTTTTCTACATAATAAAAAACTTTGAAGGACTTCTACTATCTATCAAGCCTTTTTAATTGAGAAGAATGAAGTGCACCGGTGGGGATCGAACCTTGGTGTCTAACAGTTTTGACTGGGTGGTCCGGGTAAACGGGCCGAAGCGAGTTAAATCGGGCAAAGACAAAGATTTTTCAAGTCGGCCGAGCCCTGGTCGTTTTTTGTTTGTTTATATTCATTTTAAATTTGGCCAAAACACACACCCCACACTTAGTCACGTGATGGGTGCGCTTGGCCCTGTCACGTGCAGATCAGCAAAGAGATTTCGTACCGTAGCTGCCATTAGACTAAGATTCGGCCGATCTTCAGAAAATCTTAGTAAGCCAGTAAAAAAAAGTTAGCCAGTAAAACAATAAAAAAATACATATACATTAACATACATTAACATAATAGTCTCTTTGTTTAGAACTGATATTTACAACAAAAATAGCGGGAAAATATTAAAATTCAAATGAATTCCGTCTTAAATTCGGTTTCGCATGTTTTGTTATATTATTCTACAAGCTATTATGATTTTAAAAATTTAAAGTGTAAATTTCATAAAAGCCAGTTCACAGAAACAGTGCGAGGACACAATCGCCGAATAGAGTCACCTCGCATGAAAGCGAGATTATGCTGCAGCACAAAGAGCGTCCTTTGGAAATCCAGTTCAGATGGCATGCAATTTTCACGCCAACGATTTATAAAGACGCCTCCGCGCGCGTTATCTAATTAGGGGATTTATTCGCATTAGACGGGGCATTTTGCAAAGAAGCATAGGTTGGAGAGGGATTAGGCTTTCTGGTACACATTCACACACTCACACACACTCACATCACAACTCACACTCACACCTTCTATTTTAAAGGGGAAGGACCGCGTAAAAATAATTTTTCTGTTTTTGTGATAAAAGTCTCGATCTTATTCCCAGGATTCCGAAAAATACCTCTTTTACCCATTTTAGATCAAAATGAATCGATTTAGGAGCGCATGAAATTTTGGGGAAATTATCATTTGAATTGCCGCCAACTCTGCGTCTCCCCATTTCCCACACTCTCTCGCCCACTCTAGCCGTGTTTCCGTGTAAATCGGCCGTGTAAACGCGCCCCTTTTGCAGCCCAAATCATATGAAAGGGGGTATGTTACGGTTGCCAACCCCCCCCCCCCCCCCCTCTTTTCCCACTCCAACACACAATATCATTTTCGCCAAAACTGTGAAGTAAAATGTTCTACCCGGAAAACTTTGAGTTTTTTACAGGTATGCCGCGTTTCTAGCCGTTACAAATCACAAAGTTCATGCTATATAATCTTGCGCGAGAGATTACACTGCGGCAATTGCGCAGATCGGCTTCCATTGCCCCGACACCCGTCGATATACGTTGCATATGTTACGAAAAGGGAAACAAAGTGCAGGGCAAACATGTCTGCCGAGGGGGAAAAGACAGAGATCGCACTGGTTTCCGACTAGCTGCCGGACAGGGCAAAAAATGAGACACACAGCTGGCTGAGAGGAATTCGATTTTTTTCTAGTGGTTCAGAGAATGAGAAAGTGTGATTGTGAATGGGAGTGTGAATGTGAGCGTGAGTGTGAATGGGAGTGTGAACGTGACTATGAGCGTGGCTGGGAGTGTGAGTAGGCGATTTTCAAATAGGGATGTATTTACGCAAGTTCTCAGTCTTAACCTGTTAGTACGTGAAACGTGAACCTGAACGTGAATAAAAATACGAATGTGAATGTGAGCGTGAATATGAATGTGAGTGTGAGGGTGAGTATGAATGTGACTGTGAATAGGAATGTAAATGTGAATGTGAGTGTGAGTGTCAATTTGAATGTGAGTGAGTGTGCGTGTGTGTGTGTGTGTGTGAGTGTGAATGTGTGTGTGAGTGTGAGTGTGAACATGACTGTGAGTGTAAGGTAAGTGTGAGTGTGAGTGTGAGCGTGAATGTGAACGTGAACGTGAATAGGAATGTGAACGTGAATAGGAATGTGAATGTGAATGTAAATGTGACTGTGACTGTGTGTGTGTGAGTGTGTGAGTGGGAGTGTGAGTGTGAGCATGCTTGTGAGTGTAAGTGTGAATGTGAACGTGAATGCGAATGTGAGTGTGAACGTGAATGTGAATGTGAGTGTGAGTGTAAATGTGTGTGAGTGTGAATGTGTGTGTGTGTGTGCGTGTGCGTGTTAGTGTGACTGCGAATGAGAGTGTGAATGTGAGTGTAATTGTGAGTATGTGTGTGAGGGCGAGTAGGTGATTCTCAAAAAGGTCTAAAAAAGGGCCGTGTTTGCCTAACTTCTCATTCTTAACCTGTTAGTACGTGTGAAAAGAGGTATCACCCCCTACCGCGCGCATGACATTTCCAAAGTACACGTGATGTGACAACAACAGTAAGTAAACAGTACGTATTTGCAAATCACGTGGCAACACTGAATAACAAAGCTCTTTTTGCAAAACCGGTCGTTTTTCCTCAAAAAAGACATTTCACGCAACTTTATAATGACATTTAATGGGTATTTGCTATTACCAAACTAGAAAAAATAGTTTTTGTTCCAAAAAATGAAGATTAAGTCATCAAAAACCAGAAATATCCTTTCCGGAAGGGGAGGCGCTGGCATGAGCGCCCAATTATTGCACCTTCTGTTTGCCTAGCCCATTGACGTTTCCTGGCTATAAGGTTTCATATATTGGAATCGGGCGGAAAACTTTCTCGGAACAGCAACAAACACCACTTCCATTCTTGGAATTCTGCAAGAAAATGGCGCAACTTTTGCGATCTTCGACCATCTTGATAAGTTTTCTAGGTGACTACGTCACAAGCTATTGCTGAAATGCAGTCAACCGAAGATGGAATTTTAGATGACAAACACACCTGGCCTATGGTTTGTGATTTGTAGCTTGGGTGTACGAAATATAGTTAATGCTACGAAATTGTGAGAGAAAAAAAAAACTAAACTTAAAAAATAGTTGTAAAATTATATTTTAGTTTATAGGTTTACCTGGAGCTGACGGTTGAATATTTCTCTCTTAAGTGAGGGTTTTCAGTGTTTTGGGTAAATGTTGGTTTTAAAAAACAATCAGTCTCTTTTCCAAAAGGTAAGGTAATCTTATGCTAATCACCCCCCAATGAAAAAGCGTGTCACTAAGCGGTGTTGGAGAAAAGAATTTTAATGAATTATGGGTTATTCTCTTTTTGCTTAATAAAAAAACTTTAAAAAAACAAAACACAAAATTAAAAAAATTAAAAATTAAAGCATATTAAAAAACTTAATTAAGGCCCCTTAATAAAAAAAGGTCAGAGTATGCTACCGTGTATAACCCTGCACTAAAAATACCTTAGTCAAAAACTTTTCATTTTGTGTTATTTCGTGAAGTTTTTCGTAACTTTGTGAGAATTGAAATTTTTCCATATTTTCGATATTTGGCCAAAAAAATGAAAAAAGTAGTCAAATTCATGACAAATTGTCCGAATTTGGAGGCCTTAAAACTGGAGGCCTTAAAACTCTTATTTGACAAAACGGTTAATCACACTTTTAATTAGCATAACATAAACTACATATTTTATTTTTCCAGTTTTCAATTTGGTCAAATATAGTTGCGCTGGCTTAGCTACCGTAATCCTGCCTACAGTAACCGAATTGTGCTAAAAACCAAAAATATTTCAGTTTTTGGTGCACTAATTAGTGGTGCATAGCAACAAAACAATAAATTTTGTTTAGACCCAATCGAGTCTTAAAAAAACACAGAGAACGTTTTCTTCTTGGATTATTAAAAATATGCCATTTTAAGATCGTTTTTCGAAACTGAGACTGATATGAGTTATCTCTGTCTCTCTCTCTCTCTCTGTCTCTCTCTCTCTCTCTGTCTCTCTATTTCTTGTTTATTTTGGTATCAGTAATATTAAACTGAATGAAGCCAAATAGTAATTTCTCGGAAAACGAGAAAAAACAGGTCACAAATCATAAAAACACACTAGAACCAAGAGTAGATACAGTAGAACCAGTAGTTGAAGAATTTTCTTTCTCTGTTATTCCCTCTGTTTTTTGAAAACTCGATAATCTAGTGTACCACACATAACCGTAAAGTGAAAAAAAAGAAAGTTAAAATCACAAAAAAATCACCAAATAACAGACAAAATTTTGTATTAAGACTCTTTTTCCACTCATTGTCTGTTCTTGCCTTCCTCAACCCCAAACCAAATCATCTCCAGACCAAAGATCAAAGGACTCACTTGGCAGAAGTCGGCGTTTTCCTCTTTCGCTGGGTCTCCATCACGTGGTCTCAGCGGGAGATGAAGATAGCCGGTACAGTGATGGACTCTCCCCGGTGCAATTAATCAAATCGCCGAAGGTGAGCGTATCAACTTTCGCGACAAAACTGCAATCACAAGGCGTGCAATGGCTGATTGCTAAAAACAGCAGAGGTAAACAGCATTTCTTCCAGAAGGGCTTTGGATTAGAGCAAATTGAACAAAGAAGGGGGCATTACAACCCTTCCCCTTTTTTGTTTTTTATTACAGTTGTACTGGTAAAATCCAGTTTTTGCTATTTTGGTGCCCAAACTCCACTTAAAGGAGAAGGGCCTGGTAAAATTGATTTTTCAAAGTATCTTTATTATATTTTCATTTAATAGACATGATTTTCACGATTCTGAAACATATCCCGTTTATAAGATTTAGACTGCAAAAGGGTCGCATTTATATGGCCGATTCTTGCAATTGCTGCACGGAAACACGGCTAGAGTGGGCGAGAGAGTGTGGGAAATGGAAAGACGCAGAGTCGGCGGCAATTCAAATTACAATTTCCCCAAATTTCAAGCGCTCCTAAATAGTTTAATTTTTTATCCAAAATGGGTTAATGAGGTGTTTTTTGGAATCGTGGGAATGACTTTTATAAAAAAAATTAGAAAAATTATTTAACGCGGTCCTCTCCTTTCAAAAATAAAAGTCAAACAATCAGGAGTTAACTTTCCGTGAGTATGTGAATGTATGTTAACAAATGAAAGATTTATTAAACCAACCCTAAAATGAACTTTATAAGTATACAATTGCCAGCCCGAAGTTGCAGATTCAAATGTCAAATCATATCAAAAAATGATTCTGACACAGATTGGACGTTGCGGGCTAAAAATTTACTTATTTTACAATTTTTCCTTCAAAACTTACAAGCCAGACATAATGCAACGATATCTTCTTGGGCAAGTGGCGCAGGCGCAGGATGGAGCTAAATAAAAATACTAAAAAATTAAAATTACTCACTGAAAGTCGGATAAACCGGTGGTCGTGTTTGTAAGCCATTGGGAAATAAGATCTGAAGGTCACTTTCTCTGTCTGTCTGTCTGTCTCTCTCTCTCCCTCCCTCTTTCTCTCTCTCTTTCTCTCTCTCTCTCTCTCTCTCTCTCTCTCACCTGAAACTGTCTGCCATCAAGATCGCCCGGTGGTTCCGCAGGCATCGCTTGTGTGAAAGCGATGTCTGTGTCTAATGTCAGATGAAGAAAGAAGAAAACTTACTAAGCAAGAATACCACGATTGGTATGAAAACAAACATTTCCACTGTTTACCTTGTTGTCTGATTTTTTTAAAACATTTATGCAACAAAACACCAAAGGTTATTAATGCTTTGATCTTTTTGTTAATTTTGTTGACATTGTTTGCATCGAAAGTGGGGATTTGGTGAAGTAAAAATAACAGTAACTTTTGCAAACATGAATTATGGTAGGTCCACAAAAGCGCCTTGCCTATCCCTCTGAAGAAGAAGCAGCGCGTAAAATATTTTTTTTAACATTTTGTGATAAAGTTCTAGATCTCATCCCACAATTTCGAAAAATACTTTTTGTGGAAATTGTAGTTTAAATTGACGCCATCTCTGCGTTTCTCCATTTCCCACACTCTCTGTATGAAACAAACTTTTATTTGTAATTGGTCAAATAGAGTTAAGAACCAACTGACTTATTGAGCATCTAATAAACAAATCCGCGTTTATTTCAACAACATAAGAAGGTTTTCTTCTTTTGTCTCCGAGGGATAGTAGTATATTTTCCTTTCGGCGTTTTTGCACAACACTTAAGGCCCCCTTAAGCGAGCGGTGGTTTCCTCGGATCAGCCGCAGAAGAGTAGTGATTCCCTTTCCAGCAGTTTACGTCCCAAACCCCACGGAACTCAGATTGCGCTCGAAGTTTATTACTAAACTTTTCACACAAATAAAAAAAAACATAAAAAGGCGGCGATTGGCAGGTGAACAGCAAGACGAAAGTCGCAGGTGAGCAGGAGGCTGTTTCACTTCAGTACTTCCACAGAGCGACGCAGATCAGTTCTGGAATGGAAGAATAAGTGTTAAAGGGACCATCAGCCTCCTTTTTAAATGCACGACTGAACCTATGCTAATCAGCCCCTATGTGAAAAAAACGTCGCTTGGAGGGGTGTTGGGAAAAATTATCCTAACTGAAATGAGTGAATTAGCATAACAGCTATCCTCATTTTAAAAAGGAGGCTGATGGTCCCTTTAATACACAGAACAAGATGTCCCAGGGGTGAATTACCACAACTCAGAGGCCTAAGACCTGTGGAATTGGAAATCCTCACGGGTAATTCAGTTTTACACATATTTAGGTCCCAAAACCCATACAGATTTCGGTAAAGACTAACTTTACATTTAGCAAGTAAAACCATCAGCAATTCAGTTAGGAACCGGTCAGCGTCAACGCAGAACCTCAACTGTCGGGCCGGTTGCGTCAGAAAACGCGGGGTCCGAGATTACGGTACAAATTCACAATAGGGCGCGCTTTATGAGCAGACCTTTAAGCAGTTGTTCTAGCTGAGTTCTCTTTAACGCAAATATAATCATTTCTGGTTATATTACGTATTTTTACCAAAATTGCTATTTTTGAAAGCTTGAAGCATTTAAAAAAAAACTTAATAACCTTTCACAGAAAACCCAAGACTGCAAAATTGTATGGCTTGTATAAACAAGTCATGATAATTCAGGAACAATAGAATTCGTTTTTATCGGTTTTTGTTTGTTCATTCTACCAGGCGTGACTGCGATCAATTGTTTATTGACCATTTCAGTTAAAAGTAGGTTAATTGAAAACAGAAAGCAACCGACCGCAGAGAATTCCCCAGGTAGAACAAAATCGCTTTTTATTTTTGATTGGTATCAATCAATTCAGCAAGGTTAAATGGTTTAACCGCAGGAACTATAGTCTGGCGTTGAACCTATTATTGATTCCTAGGTTTCATTGCTTTCCCATATTACTTTTGCTTTCCCACACAAAAAAGCTTTGTCGTATTATAAAAAAGCGATATTTTGTCTGACCTCGCTTTTTTCCTGATTGAATGTGTTATGGCTTTCATTCATTTGGTGGTTAGTGGACTTGTAGAACACACCGTCATCAATTTGCCTTTTTTCTTGTTTTTATTGCTCTATAGAATTTCCAACGTGAAAAGTTTATTAATTTTTTAGTTGTTTTTTTGCCAACACCAGTCTTTCGTACCAACTCCTGCTACAAATCATGTTCGACTAAAAAAACCAAGTAAGTTCGTCATTAAAAACTTTTTGGAAACAGACTTTCTACGACCACCCCTAGGAAACTATTTTCTGATACTTTCGTATTTACTAAATATTTTCAAAAAAGAATTTAAAAAAGAATTTGAATGTTTTAATAAGTTGACAATTATAACTTCTAACAACACGACCACATTATTTTTGACTTTTTAATTTTCATTGAAACGTAAAAAAACGACTTCAAAAAGTTTGCTTTGATTAATTAAAAAAACAGTTTGTTGAGAATTTACTTTTCCAATAAATTGTCAAAAAGTGGCTCATTTTGAGAATAAAATGAAGAATAGATGTATGAAACATTGTGGACTAAAAACTATTTTTCAGCCTTCTGTTCCCTCCAGTGAAAATAATACTATGAACCCTGAATTTGAAAACGCCGCAAACCACGTGCCAGCTAGCACTCCCAACAGTAAGTGTTTTATTTATATAAGATTATATGTTAGTTATATTTTAGTCTTACAGAGGAGTACTGCAAATCTTATGCCGTCGGCCTGCTGCCGTTTTATTAGGCGGGGTTTGGCTACTAACCTCACTTTGAAAATGAATGCAGTTAAAACTGCTTCCGGAAAGAGAGAGACAGAGAGAGAGAGAGAAAGAAAGAGAGAGAGAGAAAGCGAAATAAATTAATAATTAACAAATGTTTTCTTCAAAACATTAGAGTTATGTTGTTAACAAAACTTTTTCTAAGGAAAAAGGGATTGTTCTCCCACCAACGCCAACATCATCAACATCATAAATCCTACTGGCGATCCTCCAGCTAAGGCTCCTCGAGTAGATGACATCCCAGCTAATAGCACGCTAACGTACTACCTTAACGACGACGATGCCACTCTCCACTCTGAGAAATTGGAAGACCTAGTGCCAATTGATGAAATCAGAAGCTTGAATACTGTAAGTTTATAACAGTTTTCAAAATGTAAAACGGTTTACCCACAGTCGGATTAACCATATATTCAAACACTTTATTTTCAGACGGAGTCGGCGCTTTGTTCGCGGAGAAGTGGCTTGGCGCAAGAGCCGCTAAAGCTGTCAGAAAGGAGGACATCGATGCTCCTGTTCTCTTCAGCCTGTGCCTAGAAAGCCTCATGAATTTGGCGGGCATAAAGTACGTTAATTTAAAATTTAAAGATTCATTTATAAAAACGAAACTATTCTCTAAACCTGAGTTTTTTCTATTATGTTTTTTCTGTTTCGAAAACTGTTTGAATGTTCATGTTTTAAAAAAACACTGAAATTTTTTATTCTTAGTGATCGAAAAATCTAAAGAGTCATTATTCAGATGCTAAACCATATATTGTCTGATTTTCACAAAGAAAATAGTGTTTCTCTGTTATTATATGTTTAATATTACAATTTTTACAGGTTTGGCCCGGCTTTCAAGCTTATCACTTTTCTGGATGAAGCTAACAAGTAGGCCTCACTTTTCCTATGGACATCGAGCCGAGGATAACCAAGGCATGGTAAGTGAATTTCAAGGTAGGCCTGCGGGCCTTTCTTTGCGAACAACACGTCAAAGACATTCTTGCCATGGGCGTTCATTGGCGCTTCCTGAGGTCCATCACTTTGGAGGAGTGTGTCAAAGGATTGCGCTTAAGGTAGGTTTTTGAACAAACTCGGTTAACAATATATTTGAAACTTATGGACTAATGGTGGAATTTTTAGACTGGACCGGCTCTCCGCCTTTTTCTCCCACTACGCCTTGCTGAGGACTAAGAATCCGCAGAAACTGAACAGTGAGTTTTTGTTGGTTAAAAAGAATTTCACAAAACCATTTTTATAAACTGTATTGGAATGTTTTCCCTTTTTTTGCTTAGTCTTTGTTTTAAAACTTTTCTACTTGCGAGCCTCCAGTTTTATCCATTCGATTCTGAGTAAAAAACACGTCAATTCCTAACCTTTTTTTAAAATTCCAAATACTGTATCATCATCATACAGGCGTCCGGAAAAGAAGAACGGAATCGATCCTGAACTCAAGCCAACCTTCCAAAGGCCAGGCTCCTTTTGTTGGATGAGATCAGTTGTGATCTCCTGCCATTTGTCACGGCTGAAGAACTTCAAGACCTTCTGTCGATTTCTTTTGTTAAGGCCAAGAAATTGCTCATCAATCTCCGGGCCAATTGTGGAAGGTACATATATAATGGTTTTCTAATTTTTATCTATTCTATCTTTAGTTCTTCTCCTGCCAAAAAAAAGCGAACTGTTCGAGAAATCCGCCTCTGAGTTCAGCGTGAGTATCACTGAAGGAAGAAAAACTACGGTGTCCGTTCAAGTCGACGAAGTGTACGCCTGGTTCCAAAACGTGATCCCAGAAAATGAAGCCATCAAGATCAAGAAGGCCGGAATCGACGGCTCATCTCTTCATTGCCTTTCGGTGTTAATCCTGAGGGACTTGGGCCTTCCGTGAGTTTTGAACAAAAGAATATAAAAAATATATGTGTCTTTTTTTTAAACAAATACACTTTTTGATTTTAGGAGGAAGTGATGTCCCGCATCCTCGAAAAAATGTCGTCTCCTTCAACAATTGAATAAATGAAGGCCAAAAACATTAGGCCTTTATTCTTGCAGGCGGCAAGGTGCGTACTGATATTATTATCAGGTATGTTAAAGTAAAACAGCAAATAATTGCTATTAATGTATTCAGTGCACACCATCTTCTTCTGATGAAGGAAGCAATTTGGTTGCTTGAATGGGCACCGGTTCTCTCCAAGGTCCACAACGAGACTGTGGTCGTGTTTCCGTGTAGTCACCGTTGTCGTATTTCCGTGGGGCATTTGCAAGAATTGGCCGTGTAGACGCGCCCCTTTTGCAGCCCACGCCATAAACAATTGAGTAATTGTGGAAACGCTATATGTCCAAATAAACTAATTCAATCTTTTTAATAAAGAAATAAAGAAACTAAATAAAGAACTTGTGAAACATCAATCTTACGAGGACCATCTCCTGTTGACAAAATATTTATTTGGTCAACCCAAAAAAACAACTTTAAACAAGCAAAACTATTTAAGTGGAAGATTAGATAACTGCCAATGACGTTCAGTCATCCGAAGGTAACGCAGGTGGGACGCCTCGGTCTGAATAAAAATTTTCTCTCGTCTAAAAAAACAATTACAAGCCCGCCAAAATGCAATGGTATCCTCTGGAACATTTCATAACAGCACATGACGTGGCTGAAAACAAACAAAAAGTTTGCGAGAAGTAGTAATAATTACTTACCAGGGGGGTTTATTGGGGGTTTCTTGATAGGAGGGATTGGCCACCATGGGAATGGGAAGATCTGGGAAGTTAATAAATCTCTCACTCACTCACTCACTCACTCACTCACTCACTCACTCACTCACTCACTCACTCACTCACTCACTCACTCACTCACTCACTCACTCACTCACTCACTCACTCACTCACTCACTCACTCACTCACTCACTCACTCACTCACTCACTCACTCACTCACTCACTCACTCACCACTCACTCACTCACTCACTCACTCACTCACTCACTCACTCACCCACTCACTCACTCACTCACTCACTCACTCACTCACTCACTCACTCACTCACTCACTCACTCACTCACTCACTCACTCACTCACTCACTCACTCACTCACTCACTCACTCACTCACTCACTCACTCACTCACTCACTCACTCACACACTCAATCACTCACTCACTCTTTATCTCTCTCATTACCAGAAATTTTTTACTATCAGAATCAGGGGGCGGCTGTTCGGTGGAGGTGAGCTGGACCACGAAGATATCTAAAAAATGGGTTTCTCTTTTACTGATGAATCAACATTACTCATTAGAAGTAGAGTGATCGTAACAAAAACGAGCATTTCCTGTCAGGTTGTATTTTAAACTCCATCCTCCTTCTTTTAAAGCAACTTTGAAAACCATGGGTCACCAATGCTGTGTTATTTTCTGTGCAAAAATGCATAAACTGTTGACTTTTTTAGTTTCTGCATTTATCGGTTGAATTTGTCCTTTTTAGTTTCTGCATGTCATAACTAATTATGGTTATTCCTATGGAGCGGCAGGGATCGGCAATGAACATAAAAATCACTTACTGAATAGTTTGTCCAATTAATTATCAGTAGAGCAGACAAGGATATGACGCTTGAGGTGTTTTGGCGTTTCAAAAAGTTGGTCACGTTATTATTTTATTTTTTTTTCTTTTGGTATCATTCTTACATTTCTATTGTTCATTTTTATACGATCAGGAACCAAACCACCCACTCTTTTTGAGACTCGCTTTTTCACACATAATAATTGTTCTCTTTTTATCGGTATTTGTCGAATACTTCAAGTTTAGCTCTGTTACTCTTCCCATCCTTTTGGTGTTTTACACCCTGCCCTTTATTTCCATTTAAGAAACGAGAAACTCGGTGGGTCAATCTAGGGAGGGGGCGCAAAGTGTGAGCACTCCATTCGCTCTGGCGGATCACCATAGCGGTCGGTCGTATTTTTTTCTCTCGAAATTACAATATTTGAAAAAAAAACTAAGTGCTAGTGCTAATTAGAACTGAAACAGTTTAGGCAAATCAACCAGCACCACTTACCAATATCAGGACTGAAAGTCTGAGCTAAAAAATACGTTCAAACCACTTTAACAAATTTTATAAAGATGTCAACAAAGTAACAACACAAAAAGCAAAACGAATATCACTGTTGGGGATTGAACTTGCGTCCACAGATTTTGAGTCTTATGCTTACACCAGTACACCACCGTTTCATTTAAGTTTCGCCAAAAACGTAGTTTTTCGGTTCTAATTCTAACGTTTTACAACCGATTGGGCTGAAACTTGGCGTGCAGCGACCTGCAAACGGTTTCTACAGCTGAGTCAAATTTGGTGCTGATACGTCTATCCGTTTGCACGTGCCGAGGGGATATTCGGCGACGGGAGACATTGTCATTCTAGGCAACGGGGAGGAATCAAACCACCGCGGAGCGCTACGCGCTCCGCGCAATATCACACTTAATTCTTGAACCAAAAGGTCAAAATGACAAAAAAAGTTCTCTCAAACTGAAAAAAACCCCTGATTTTTAAATACTTTATTACACATTAAATGGCTTTTTGACGGATTGTTATTTTTACTAACGACCGTAAAACAGACAAGAACCAACGGGTTGACTCAGACTATACAATTGTATTCACAGTAAATTGTCGGCCCTGCTGAAAAATCTTTGGAAGTGGGCCGGCCCTTAGCTATTGAAAATCACTTCAACAATGCTACCTGATGTGTGATTTTTTTTATTAAAAGACCACAGTCGTTACATCAGGGACTATTTTCTTTTTGCCAAAAATATACGATCTAAACGGTTTCACCATAGTAAATATTAACACAGGATTTAAAGCTGGAGCAAGAGAACATCCAAGTGTAGCCCAATCAGAAAGTTCACCGGTGATAAAAAAAATCCTTGATTCGCTAAATAGAACGTCGTCATTATCGAAACGTCTTGTAGAAAGAAAGCATTTGAAAGCTGAAATATTGTTGAAGAATTGAGACCTTTACACCTGCAATAGTAGAAGAATGATTAGTTTCTTGTGCATTTGACGGGTGACTGTGCTCATTGTTGTTGCATGTAGCCCTCGAAATATACAAATAGTGCACGACATGGCAAGCAAAGCAAATGTAGTTGACAAAGTTTCAAAAGAACCTTTGAGGAAAAACATCGGTAAGCTATTTATTTCATGTTTCTAAAAATACTTCTTGAGAACAAAAAACAAACAAACCATATCACAAGCAACAAAGTAGTTAGGCCTTTCAAAATCTGACATGTGAAAGTACAACAAGATTTCTGGTTTTCGTGAATCACAAAACGAACCAAATATATAACAAATTTCAATTATTACAATTGCATGCACAGCCGACAATATTGAAAAATAGCGCCATTTAGTGAAAATGCAAAGAAAGGACGGATTGAAAAAAAATATTTGGAAATATAGAAGTTTTGCACTTACTGACAAAGAAGAAAATATCTGTAAAGAAAACTATAAGCAAATATGAAACCGATAGTTATCATGCCAGCCGTCATCAGCAATAAAATAATTTTCATGAAACTACAATCCATTTGAGCAAATGAACCAGTAGGAAATATAAAAAATAAATAATCAGTTGCAGACATATGCTAAAAAATGGATTGATGAGTTGCGAATTAATTTACTGCTTGTGTTATTATCATTAAAATCTCATAGAACAAATCAACAATCGCAGCAGCCAAGAAAAAATAACGATAGGATCCCATTTTTAAATCAGTTAGTTTGAAATAAATGTAACAGAATACGAAATTGGTTAGAAGACCGGAAATACCAATTGCTAGTATTACATACTGAAGCAAACGCATTGCAATAAATAAAACTAGGCGCTGTAGACTGATTAAATTATTCACCTGTTTTCCCGCGAAAATAAGGAAAGGATCATGTATCAAACTGTATGACAAAAACAAAAAAGTAGTTAATGTCAGTAATAATCCTTCAATAATTGCAGCTGCTTTAGGTTTTAATAAGGAAATCCGTCGAATTTGAGTGTGCTCGAAAATCTGTCAAAATCCAGTAGTTGACGATTTTCAAGGAGCATTTTGAAGACATTGGTAATTTGCTTTTGCATGATGTAAGACGATAAGTTACGTATTAAAAACATACAAAAGCGGCTTACCGCAACCGAAAAGTGTTTGTAAAAAATACAACAAAAAAACGAAGTAAATGCTCTTCTTACTTGAAATGCAATTTTCAATCGATTTATTTTAATAACTTTTGAATAAGATAAAAATCCAATGTATTCACATTACATCTCAAAATGACAACGACCCAACAGTTTAAGAAAAATATTTTTGAATAATGGAGAGGTCACACAAGTTTTCAGTCAATTCAAATCTTTGACTGTATTCTTAAGTCCTACATGTTAAGACGTCTATATGATTTGTCAATACGATTTACAGAGACAGCATCTGAAATTCAAGCTAATAAATATACCAAACAAAAAAAGAACAGTCTAAATTTCAGTTTTGTTTGTTTAGTCGCAAACGCGTATCAGTGCAAAAATACGAACGATGTTTGGCCGCAAATGATAAAGATTGTAATCACATTTCAGCTGAACACATTAACAAAAATGGAATGACGTCATTTTAAAACCGTTACCTTTTCAGCATAAAAGGACCTTTTAGAATTGTAAGCCTCTACAAAAGCTCCTAACGGTGGTTGTTGGCCTTTGGACGTTTAAAAGGAAATTTCTGTTGGCCTAATTTTTTATTTATGCGTTGCGCGGTCAACAAAAAGAAAAACAGAAACAAATTTGCATAAAGGCATAGATGATTTAAAACTCCTGGGGAATCATAAAGTGTCATAAACGGAAACATCTGTCTTATGTGTGCATGAACATGCCACTTTACCTCGGGTGACAACATTATTGCATAGACAGGGCATACAAAAATGGTTCCTGTTTTTGAAGTAAAATTGCTGTGTCGTATTTTTTCGATGTTTGATCATTTTAATTTTTAGTGCACATAACAAAAAAGTGCAAACACTTTACGTACTGTCTGCGTTTTTTATCAGCGTATCAATTAGTCAGTTCGAGTTTGTGTCCATCAGTGCAAAACACACAGAAAACACACATTGGGTAAAATAGTTGTCTAAACACATAAAAATGCGGAACAGTACAGATAACGTCTTAGTTCTTAGGAGCAACGTAAAAATTGTGTGTGTTTCGAGAACAGTGGAAATTTTGTTATTATTCGGAAAAAGAGGTCTCTAACTTTTGATGTTTCGCTTGGTATTTAACTTGTTTCTTCTGTATACGATACACTGTTTTATAAAAATTGTCGCGAAACAGATGTTTCAAAACAAAAACTCAAACACAGTTTTTAGAATTGGCTTACTGTTTCTTTATTCTTCTTACAATTTTGGTGAACACTAGTCTATATTAATTTTCATAAATTGAGCTTTACCACATTTTTAAAACATGCTGCCGCCGTTTCCAGTAGACAACGATGAATTATAACCATTATGGTTATTTTTGCGTTCAAGAGAACTTAGCTAGAAACACTGATCAAAGGTCTGCCCATTAAACGTGCGTCATTGGTTAAAGATACCGTAATTCTTGAGCCCGCACTTTCTGACGCAAGTCGCTCATTAGCCAAGTTTATGCGCTAGCGTGTTTTCTGCTGCTTTATTGATGGTTTTCTTCTTAAACTGTAAGGTTAGTATTTATTAAAAATTTAAACAGTTTGTGAGCCTTAAAATTTTCTAAATCTGAATAACCCAATCCACTAGATCTCACGCTTTTGAGGGGGGGGGGGGGGGGGGGGGGTTGGGTCGTTCTGTGGAAGACTGATGTAAAACTGATGCCTGCTGCACTGACTCGACCCATGCTGATCCACTTTTTGGCGTCTCTTCAATTTGTGTTTTACGTTTACTTATAGATTTCAAGTGCTATTTAAGTTCCATGAGGTTTGAGGACGTAACTCAGCTTGGATAAAAATCACTACGCTCTTCTACGGTTTAACCAAGGAAACCACCGCTCTGCATATAGGGATAATCCGTAAACCATGTGGCAGCTGCAATCTTAAATGGCAAGCACAATCGTAAGTAGATAGCACCTGAACCATAAATCTATTTTTTCATGAAGTAATGAGCGTGAACGTAGCGATCAGTGCCAATGTCTTAATACACAGAATACCAAGTGAACGTTTGTTATTTATTAATGTGACATCAGTTGTTCTTTGCTCATTTAAAGTGCTGTTATAAAAATTTATCACATGTTATACAGATTTTTTTTATTATGACATGGCTAGATTGTTGTGTTTGTTAGAACCTCTTATCATGTCTGGCAAAAGGAGAGCAAACAAGTGCAAATAAATCGTATAAAAAGAGCACCGTGAGATCGTCCTTCATTCGACATGAAGACGTTTCTTCTGTTTCTTTCTGTCTGTGCCTTGGGCCACTCCTTTCTTGAGTTTCAAACCCTCTTCAACCGTCTACACAATAGCAAGCAACTAGGTACAACTAAAGACCAGGAGGTGTTTTCAAAGGTATATCAGAATTGTTTAAAAAAATATTATTTTTTAGGAACTTCATGGATATGACATACAAGGAGCGGAACTAATCGGAAGATTTAAAAGACAGGCGGAAACAAAGGCAACAGAAGCTACGAAAGCTACAGAAGCTACGAAGGCAACAGAAGCTACAAAAGCTACAGAAGCACCAAAGGCTACAGAAGCCACTAAAGCTACAGAGCCCACAAAAGCAGGAGAGACTAAAGCAACAGAACCTACAAAAGCAGGAGAAACTAAAGCAACAGAACCCACAAAGGCAGGAGAGACTAAAGCAACAGAGCCCACAAAAGCAGGAGAAACAAAAGCAACAGAACCTACAAAAGCAGGAGAAACTAAAGCAACAGAACCCACAAAGGCAGGAGAGACTAAAGCAACAGAGCCCACAAAAGCAGGAGAAACAAAAGCAACAGAACCTACAAAAGCTGGAGAAACTAAAGCAACAGAACCCACAAAGGCTGGAGAAACTAAAGCTCCGGAACCTACAAAGGCAGGAGGTGCTAAACCTACAGAAGCTCCAAAAACCGCTGCTCCCCCTCCCCCTGCTCCAGCAGCAACAGGTGTGGATCCGGTAAGTGCCTGTTTCAATGTTAGAAATTATTTGCTTTTAGCAAGTATTCTCTCAGTACCCTCTGTGGCGAATGTACAACAACAAAAACGCAAAACACCGCTACGTCGCTAATACATGGGGAGCAGGTGAACTGCTGCAACAAGGATATCATTTTGAAGGTAGAACACATTTTTGCATACATAAAAAAATACTTAGGCGCAAGTGGCAGTTTGATTAGTTACGACATGTACAACCGCCACTCGGATGTGCTGCTGAAACAGTGCCCTGATCTGGTTTTACTGCGAGTATTCTACTCGCCTGTTGGTAATATTGTTTGCCTTTTACTTCGGAAAACAAAATTGTAGGCACTCAGTTTGTGACTGTGGACAAGAATGCTGCACAATGGCGCCTTAACCACGGGTGGAGAGAGCAGAGGGTTTGTTTTTAAGAAACTTCATTTATCTTTTATTTCAGCCCGCTGGATATTGCTCTTTCCTCCAAACATGTGGCGCAAATCAAAACCTACGTCTCGTTTCCGCTCTCGACGGATGTAAGTTAAAATCCAATTTTTAGCACAAAAACATCAAACGAAGTGACATGCAATGTTTTAGCGGACATGGTAATTACTACCAACAGCTATGAGCTCGGCACTCTCAACCAGCAGCCACGCTTTAAAGGAACGCTCTCCCCGACTATTTGCTGGATGTGGTAAACACAATCAACATCAACGAATTAACCAAATAAATATATAACTTTGTCTAAATACATATTCCTTGGTGACCCGAAAGACATTTGCCGAGGACGGTTTTCGGTATAACGTTGCACAACAAAATCAATCAGGGGAATCAATTTTTGTGCAGATTGCCGACTTGTGGCGATTGCAGAGGTTGCAGATGATAAGTCAAATGTTGAGAAAACACAAGTTTAGAGGCTGTTTCTTAAAAACTTGTGAACACGTAACAGACGTCACTGCGGTGTTGCTACAAGTTTTGAATGATCCTCACAAAGTAGCCTAATGCACAAAAACGTGCAACAAACGCAAAAACTACATCAACCCAAAAGTTTCAGATGAACATATTTGGGTCATCACTTGCAAGCTTTCAGTCGAATCAAAATGTTTGATTTTTTTATACGCCCGTGCCCTGCTCCAGTGTTTCTGATACACAATCTTAATTCAAAGTAATGATCTATAGTCATTGCCAAAATGAAATCGGCGGGGAAATTTTTGCATATTAATTAGAATATCTAAATCTCCTCATTGAACATTGTCTCTAGCACTGCGTATCTCATTTCCACTGCACTAAGGGTTATTTTGGCATGATTCCAGCTTGGCGAAAGCTATATTGTTCCAACCCAAAAATGAACTTGAAAACAAATAGTCTCCCTTGTTTGCAAATCTTGCGACTGCAATTCGCACCGGGGTATTATGTTTTGCGTATTACAATCGAGCATCGAACTTAAATTAAAGGGGTTAAATTAGTAAACTTGGTTTTTGGAGACAATGGTAACGCATTTTTTGATCCTAGAAGAAGGAGTCACAAAAAATTTACGCAAAACAACAAAAAGCGTAGGTAGCGTTTAGCGTGACCGCAAATTACAAAAAAATTTTCCTTGTCTGTTCAATTATTAAAAGTCAGTCATTTGCTTTTTGCAACTGAATCTCATATGAAAGAGAGAAAAAATTGTTGTACAAAAAAACTCTCGCCACTTTTACGCTCTTACCCCTATCAGAGGCAGATGTCCATGCGCTAGCGCTTTAGTCTATGCTCGCCAATAAGATGTCATTTACTACTCGGTAACAAGGATGGCACACTAGCAAGGCAGTCGTTCCTTTAAATTAGACCAGGAGAGCGCGTGATGAGACCCCGATTGATCGACCGGATGAATCCGCAAGAATATACTAAGTGCGCCCGAAGTTTATTACAAATACACAGCAGCAGGGCAGTTCTTCTTCAATTTCCACGGCAGTTTATCTGAAAGTAAAAGGTGAGATTCAATTATATAACACACAGAGCAGAACTCCTGGGTCAAATAACTAGGATCAGAAACCTAAAACCTTGGGACTGAACGATTTTCACGAGGTGTAAAATATTATAGATCAGAATACGAGTAAACAGGACGTTTCTTACCTTCTGTTTATCTAAGGCATTCCCTTCAGTAATCCGACAGACGACCGTTGCGCAGCAGTTCAGTAGGTTGACTGCCCAGATTAGGCCTCGGAAAGCAGCCGCGGCTGTAACTGTAGCCAATCGCAATGGTGCGCGCTTAACGAGCAGATATGTGTGCTCCACTGAGTTTTCCTTAATAGAATTGTATCCAGAATCCCTTTCACCAGTTGGCCGTTTTTTTGTTTTTGTTAACTGCGCAACGTGCTAGAATATAGTCAGCCGCATTTCCTAGGCAGGAGACCGGTAATTCTGTGGGAAGGGCGAAAATTAGCATGAGCCTAAAATTTTCCATGGGGTACATTTGATAGCTTTGCGGCCGAAGGCCGCCTACTGTGCGTCCAGATGCCGCCCAAGGAGTGTAGGACCGCCAAAGGCTGGCCGTAACTCCTGGTTGGATACAATTCGACGCTTACGTCGAAAACGGCCACAAAGTCATTAACATCGGGTCTCCATCGAACCGTAAATAAATAGGCAAACGGTCCGCTTTTTACTTAAATAGAGAAACAGTGCATAAAAATGAGAGACGCAGACTGACACAGTCCAGTGGAGCAACCATCAAAAATAGCGCTTAATTGTTCCTTAAATAATACACCCTCTTAATCAGAAGCTATGTAATGTTTTTTTCCAAAATGACACCCAGCCGCAAACTTTGAGTTGATAATTGTTTTATTTTTTTTTCAAATGCAAACTGATAAATATGTGTAATGACATACAAAGCAAATACAGAACCTCAGTATTAAGTTTTAGTTTTGTTTTGTGAGTCGCAAACTCTAATCAGTGCAAAACACGAACGATGTTTGACCGGAACTGATAAAGATTATGATCATATTTTAGTTGAACACATTAACAAAAATGCAGTGACGTTAATTCAAAATCGTTTGTTGCCTTATTACTTTGTTTCAAGCGATCATTTGAAATAGGAATCCTCTTTCACAGCACCTTTTGGATGGTTATCGGCAGCTACAATGGACGTTCAAACGGAAACTGCTGCTGGCCTTATTTTTGATTTATGCGTTGCGCGGTTAACAGAAAAAAACAAGTTTGTATAGATGCTTTCAATCTCCTACGGAATCATAAAGTGTGATAGACAAAAATATCTGTCTGATGTGTGCATAAACTTGCCAGTTTACCTTGGCTGACACCATTAATTCATAGACAGACCACCTGGTTCCTGTTTTCGCAATCAAATCGCGGTGTCGTGTTTTTTCGCTGTTTGATCATTTTAATTTTAGTGCACATAACAAAAAGAACAAAAACTTTACATACTGTCTGTGTTTTATTCAGCGTATTAATTAATCAGTTCGAGTTTGTGCCCATCAGTGCGAAACACATAGACAACACAAAGAACACACATCTTAAGTAAAATAGTTGTCTAAACTGGGTCCTGTATACGCGACTTCATACAAATTGCCGTGCTTAGTGAATGTTTCAAAACTAAAATTAAAGGAACCATCAGCCCCTTTTCAAAATGACGGCTAATCTTATGGTAATCAGCCCATTTGTGAAAAACCGTTGCTTGGAGCGGTGTTGGGAAACATTATTTCAATTGAAATGGGGGAATTAGCATAACATCGATCCTCATTTCAAAAAGGAGGCTGATGGTCCCTTTAAAACTCAGTTATAAAAAAAGGTTCATTGTTTTTTATATCTTTCTTTTTTTTCTTTCAGTTTTAGAGAACCCTCGACGACTTTAATATAAACAAATTAAGTTTTAGCACATTCATAAAAAATTATGTCACCGTTTCCAGTAGGAACGCCAAATTATAACCATTTTTGGTTTTATTTATGATAAAGAGAACACAGCTAGAAACATTGATCAAAGATATGCTCATTAAGCGCGTGGATACCGTAAGCTCCAAGTACGCGCTTACTAACACAAATCGCTCTTCAGGCAAATTTAGGCGCTCGCGCTGAGGGGTTCTTCAGTACTAATGATTTTCTTGCCAACATGTTAGGTTAGTATTTCCTGAAAATATAAATACACTTGCTTTTAATGGGGACATTTTTACTAATGTGTTGATACTCATTCTTCTGCGTCGTTCTGTAAAAAACTGGTGTAAAGTTGATGCCTGCTGCCCTGCGTCGACCCCTCATTCTAATCGCAAGCCGGAACGCCGTCCTTTGTCGTCTGTCAAATTTATGTTAATTAATGTTACGTTTAGTAATAAATTTAAAGTGCAATCGAAGTTCTGTAGAGTTTGGGGACATCACAGATTTTGATAAAATTACTACGCTCTTCTACGGTTTATCCAAGAAAACCACCGCTTTGCATATGTGAGCCATACTCGTACTGCGTAACAACTAAAACATTAATGACAACCACAGTCGTTAGAAGATAGCGCCTGAACCATACATTTAGTTCTCATGAAAATATAAGCGTAGCGATAAATGCAGCTCATGTTCGCTCCATTTAAAAAAGTTATATAAATGTTTGGGATTGCTGTGAAAACCAAATTTAATTATCTGAATACCTATGTATACCAAGTGAACGCTTGTTATCTTTTAATTGTTCTTTGCTCATTTAAAGTGCTGTTTCATAAATTAATAACATGTTATTCTAATTTTTTTTATTATGACATGGCTAGATTGTTGTGTTTGTTAGAACTTCTTATCATGTCTGGCAAAAAGAGAGCAAACAAGTGCAAATAAATCGTATAAAAAGAGCACCGTGAGATGTTCCTTCATTCGACATGAAGACGTTTCTTTTGTTTCTTTCTGTCTGTGCCTTGGGCCACTCCTTTCTTGAGTTTCAAACCCTCTTCAACCGTCTACACAATAGCAAGCAACTAGGTACAACTAAAGACCAGGAGGTGTTTTCAAAGGTATATCAGAATTGTTTAAAAAAATATTATTTTTTAGGAACTTCATGGATATGACATACAAGGAGCGGAACTAATCGGAAGATTTAAAAGACAGGCGGAAACAAAGGCAACAGAAGCTACGAAGGCAACAGAAGCTACAAAAGCTACAGAAGCTACGAAAGCTACAGAAGCTACGAAGGCAACAGAAGCTACAAAAGCTACAGAAGCACCAAAGGCTACAGAAGCCACTAAAGCTACAGAGCCCACAAAAGCAGGAGAGACTAAAGCAACAGAACCTACAAAAGCAGGAGAAACTAAAGCAACAGAACCCACAAAGGCAGGAGAGACTAAAGCAACAGAGCCCACAAAAGCAGGAGAAACTAAAGCAACAGAGCCCACAAAAGCAGGAGAAACTAAAGCAACAGAACCTACAAAAGCTGGAGAAACTAAAGCAACAGAATCCACAAAGGCAGGAGGCGCAAAAGCAACAGAAGCTCCGAAAACCGCTGCTCCCCCTCCCCCTGATCCAGCAGCAACAGGCGTGGATCCGGTGAGTGCCTGTCTCAATTTTAGAAATTATTTGCTTTAGCAAGTATTCTCTCAGTACCCTCTGTGGCGAATGTACAACAACAAAAAAGCCAAACACCGCTACGTTGCTAACGCGTGGGGAGCAGGTGAACTGCTGCAACAAGGATATCATTTTGAAGGTAGAACACATTTTTGCCCACATACATAAAAAATACTTAGGCGCAAGTGGCAGTTTGATTAGTTACGACATGTACAATCGCCACTCGGATGTGCTGCTGAAAGAATGCCCTGACCTGGTTTTACTGCGCGTATTCTACTCGCCTGTTGGTAATAATTTTTGCCTTTTTCTTCTCAAAACAAAAGTTTAGGCACTCAGTTCGTGACTGTGGACGAAAATGCTGCACAATGGCGTCTTAACCACGGGTGGAGAGAGCAGAGGGTTTGTTTTAAATAACCCCTATTTATCGTTTACTCCAGCCCGCCGGATATTGCTCTTTCCTCCAAACATGTGGCGCAAATCAAAACCTACGTCTCGTTTCCGCTCTCGACGGATGTAAGTTAAAATCCCATTTTTAGCACAAAAATATCATACGAAGTGACATGCAATGTTTCAGCGGACATGGTAATTACTACCAACAGCTACGAGCTGGGCACTCTTAACCAGCAGCCACGCTTTAAAGGGACGCTCTCCCCGACTATTTGCTGGATGTGGTAAACACAATCAACATCAAAGAATTAACCAAATAAATATATGACTGTGTCTAAATATTCCTTGGTCACCCGAAATACATTTGCCAAGAGCAGGTCTCCGTACAACTATGCACAGGATGCAGATGATTTCAAAGAGAGATTTACATATTTGCGGCACACGCAAGTTTTCAGCCAAATCGAAATGTTTGATTTCCCGGCTTGCTCACGTTTTCTGATACACCTTCTTGTTCCAAAATAATGATTTATTGTTCCGACCCAAAATTGAACTGGAAAACAAATATTCACATAGTTGCAGGTTGCAGCCAGCAAACCAAATTAGAATATCATGCTGACGCAGACGGGCTTCTGTGGGCTGAAAACATATTTCATGTTTGATGACATTCTAACGTACAAGCCAGACATGATGCAGCGGTATCGTCGTGGGCAAGTGGCGCAGGCGCAGGATGGATCTAAGCAGATCAGCGTTTTACAAAACAAAATAAAAAAAGAACGCTTACTGATTGTTGCTGGAATGGTTCTCACTGGCGGAGCCATGGTGGGTCTGTCGCGGGGAGGGAAAGGCCACCATGGAGGTGGCCATACCTTGAAGAGATTTATTACAGTCCCTATCTCACGCTCTCACACTCACTCACTCATTCACTCACTCACTCACCCACTCACTCACTCACTCACTCACTCACTCACTCACTCACTCACTCACTCATTCACTCACTCACTCACCCACTTGCTTACTCATATTAGTGTATATCTCTCTTTCTCTTTCTCTCTCTCTCTCTCTCTCTCTCTCTCTCTGTTTCTCTCTTTCTATCTTTCTCTCTCTTTCTATCACGTTCTCTGCAGTACCTGCAACTTTCTAGGACCATCCGGCGGTCCTTCGGTTGTGGTAAGCTCGACGACGGAGAGATCTGCAAAAGCAGTAAAGAATTTGAAGAATTGTTAAAAACTTACTAATCAAAAGAAGAAGAATTGTGAAGAAAACACGCATATCAGCTCTTGATATTCCAGTTGCAGGCAGTACTCCTTATATAGCAACTTTTATAAAGAACCATTCTGTGATCTTTTTGTTTTTCCATATTGTTTATAAGGATTTACATTGTTTCTTCTATGTTTTTGGACTCGTGGAGTAAATACAAATAGATTTTGCAAAACAGATGATTTATGTAATTTTGGTTAAGTTTATTTATTCCACGTGACCGTAAATATTTACAATCGAAAAGTATTTTTGGGAAATGAAGAACAAAAGTCACGAGCTCTCTCTCTCTCTCTCTTTCTCTGTCTCTCTATCCCTTACTCTCGCTCTTTCTCTCTCACTCTTCTTTCTTTCTTTTATGTTTCTCTCCGATAAAAAAGACACATCGAACATACATATGTAGGAGTCACATGTAAGTTTTTTTTAATCAAGAACACACTTCACTGTTTAACAAAGAATATCCTCTGCGTCTTTCTTTCCGAGATCAATGGTGAGCTTGTAGACACCGCCGCGAGCATCCGATGGAAGACTGTAAGTAGTGAGCGCCCGACAGCGAGGAGCCATATTACATTTGTGGTAAAAGACTACGTAGAATGAGACGTTGAACGGCTCGTAATCCTGAAAAAGGCACTTTCCCTATTGATCTGTTTCTTTAGCTTTGTCTCTGTTTATATCTCTGTCTCAGCCTCTGTCTCTGTCTCTTTTTTGATTCTGTCTATGTTTCTCTCTCTCTCTATTTCTCGCTCTCTCTCTCTCTCTCTCTCTCTCTCTCTCTCTCTCTCTCTCTCTCTTTCCTTCTCTTTTAACTCACCTCACCGGACAGTTCAAACTCCCCATTTTCATTGGTGTGTGTGGTGGATACAATATCATCAGGAGTCACTGAATTAGAGATCATTAAAAAACAATTTACAATGATTTACTGTAATCTTTCTGTTTCATGCGGACAATTACATTCCTTGCAGTTTCACCATTACAAGATACCGATCCAACAACAGTCACATTTTGATGTCTCACGGAAGCGGTGGTGATAGAAATCAGGGCTAGGTGGTACAGAAGGTTCATTTGAAATACAAAGGGTAGTCTAGACACACTGTCACAGGATTACTGGTCGGATACAGATAAATAGGGTTTTTTTTAATCATAGACTATGGTACTTTGGAAACCGGATATGGAGGGAAACAACCATAGTAAATTATTGATTGTTCATTGATAGGATCACGATTGAAGATCGGTGTCGGGGCCTCGATTAGTCGGATTGTCTTCTTTTATACAGTCCTGGCGGCGTGGGCGACGGGATCAGCTGATGGCCGTTGTAAGATGTGATTCAGCTTCCGGCGGGGAGAATTCCAATTCCTTTACACCATTAACATGTCAAAAATCCAAAGGGATCACAGAAGAATACACACACACACTTTCCAAAACTTATAAACTTGTAGAATTACTTCATTCATCAAACTTCGAATACTCAGATTTGTAAAATCACAATAGCGATCACCCCGCGACCCTATCACAGATTCATCTTCGAAATATGTACAGACTAATGGTATAAAGACTGAAAGTAACAAACTGAATATGGTTGAAATGGCCAAATTGAGGCGTTGAAGCAAAATAAATACATGATTGTTACAAAAATCACTGAATGGGAACGTTTGTATGCCTGGTGTGGCGATTCCCCAAAATTGTGAAGCATTTATCGCAGACACGAGCCGGTTTGGCGCTGGATGGCAGTTTTACCCTTGCTTCGCTACATGGTGAACAAAAGATGGAGCCACACATTCTGAAAAGAGAGGGTTTGAAGAGAGAGAGAGAGAGAGAGAGAGAGAGAGAGAGATGAAGAAATACAGAGAGATAGAGAAATACATATATATATATATATATATATATATATATATATATATATATATATATATATATATATATATATATATATATATATATATATATATATATATATATATATATAGAGAGAGAGAGAGAGCAATAGAACATACCGGCAGTGGTGTTTCCTCTTCGCAAGGGTGAATTTATCTGCACATGCGGAGCAGTTGTGCACGTCGGCGTCTTTAGCCCACTGAGCTTCGGTAAGAGGGAACAGTTCTTCAGCCAATTCGATTATCCGCAGTTTAGTTCTAGAGTCAGCATTAAACAATTACACATTTATTTTAGCTATTGAGTCTATACAAAGCTCTACTCTCTCTCTTTCTCTCTCATGAAACCTGCTCCTTTTTTTCAATAACGCATAACGTCATGCTGCCTAGTTTAAATCTTGGTGGTCTGGGTGGCAATAGGAGTGACCACCAAGTTTTTATTAGAGAAACGTTACTTCGATCCGTTTCTGCAACCGACGGTTTGTTACCTTACTGTAGACACTCAGAAACAGGATTCCTAAATCCATGGGATGGGAAGTTTTACCAGAAATCTTTCGGCCAAGCCCGGATGCGTTTGTGTGAGCTGATATCACCATAATCAAGGGTTCGGTCCCTGCCGGTGCAGTGTAGCTTTGTCCAGTGCTAAACTAGGTTATTTTCTAGATTTCACAAATTTTAGTATTAATTATTAAACAATTTATCAAATTCCAAATTAATGTTTCTCCTCTAACATTGTTGGCCAAAATTGTAGGCCCAATCCTATCCGAAAGAACACTTCATAGAATAATCGATTTTGTATTGTGATGTCATCGCGACTAACTTCTGGTGACAGCAATTTTCTTTAAGAATGATATCGTTTCGAAAAATGTCTGATATCGAGCTACCTGATCTCGAATCAAAGGGCCATTAAACACATTAAAAATAAAATAACTGGTGCAATTAATTTTTAGACTTTTTAAAATGCGCTGTTTCTAATGCATGTTTCTAAGTACTAAGTATTAATCAAGTAGAGTCAATTAGAGTCGGACAAAAAAACTTGCTCCGACCGGGATGGAACCCTAGTCGTGTGTTTGGTAAATTAGGGAACCAATTGGTAATTGACGGACCGACTTGGGCCGACTAAAATTTCCCCGAAAACCCGGTCCGTCAGAATCCTGTGTCTATGTGTCTGTGCTTCTTGCACCCTCTCCCTCCGTCCCTCTTCTCTCTCTCTCTCTCCATATCTCCCTCGAGAAAGCTCTAAACTACAGAAATAAACAAAGGGAAAGCATTTTACAAAGCAACTGATCACACTTATGGCTCAATATCACAGATCGTACACAACTACACTGTTACATGCGGGAAAGACAATTAGAGGTATCTAATCACAATCACAACCACAACTACGTACAAATACATGCGAGGTTTGAGGCCCTCACTCACTCGGAGAGCTTCCCTCCCATCTCCTCCAGGGCGTGTTCCGCCTCCAGCGCCCTCTTGCTCATGGCCTCGTGCTGTTTCTGCAACTCTTCGAAATCCTGCTTCACTCCCGACAGTTCGGCCAGCGATCCGTGCACTTTCTCCAGGGAGGTTCGCAGTTTGTGGGCCTCCTTTTGGCTCTAAAAAGACTTTTAGAAAGTGAAAAATAAGATTTCATGAGAGATAGAGGGCCCCTTACCGCAGCCAATTCCTCCTGTTTTGTCTCTAGCTTCCCGTGAATATCCGAATATTGCTCACATTTCCTGTGCAGCTCCAATCGCACCGAATCTGAAGAATTTCCAATTACAACAGCGAAATTGTGGCATGCCCACCATCTGACATATTCCTCGTCTCGATCTCTTCATTCAAATTGGCCACTTTGTCTTCGAGCTTCTTCACAACGGCCAGATTTCGCTCACATTCCTGAAAAAACCAAATAAAATTTAAAAATTTGGAAAAATTTAAAATTTGTAAAAACAAATTTTATACTACCTTAAATGCCTCAATGTTCTAAATTAACATATTAGGCACTAAAAGAAAGAGAAAACAGAAGTGCACCGACCGGGATCGAACCTTGGTCGTGTGGGTGAGAATTGATGATCCACTCACAGTCACAACCACTTTCTGCTTTATTGCGGCCTTAGGCCGCTTTCTGCTGTTTCTGGCAACCTCAGGCCGCTTTCCGCTTTTTTGGTAACCTCAGGCCGCTTTCTGCTTTTTTTGGCAACCTAAGGCCGATTTACGCTTTTTCTGGCAACCTCAGACCGCTTTCCGCTTTTTTTCTGGCAACCTCAGGCCGCTTTCTGCTTTTCCCGGAAACCTCAGGCCACCCTGACAGTCCTTTAAACTGCGATTAGAGCACATACATTGAGGTGTCTCTCCCTCTGCGCCATAAAATCCTTCTCCAACTGGCGGCAGCAGTCCTCCGCGTGCCGGACCTTCGTGTACAAATCGGCATTCAGCGTCTTCACACCAGCCAGCTGGTCCTTCAGAAGACGGATATTGTCGTCTTTCTCCGATATCTGGAAATAGCAAATTAAATTTTAAATAACAAGTAAAATTTTAAAAAAATTGAAAAAAAAAGCATTTAACATTTTAAAGTTATATAAACATAAATCAAATTAAATAAAAAATTTAAATTTTTTTTTTAAAAAATGCTAAAACCTGATGAAGGAGGCGTTGTTTTTCGGTTTCTTCTGCTCCGGAATCGGTGGAGTTTGAGTCCTTTTCGTCGGATTCCAGGGGACGGAAGGAGACCATCTGGAAAATTTGCATTGTGGCTTGAAAAATGGGCCGGCCCGCTAAAAATTGCTGTGATTACAGTAACCCGAAGAAAGAAAAAGAATAAAATTATTAGAATATAAAACAAAAAAGTTACCGTACCTCCTGTTCCATGAGGATCACCCCTCGCTGGGATTCATTGCCGCTGTCGACGGAATCCAGCCTCCTCTTCATGTTTTCGATGTTGCACCTGAATTTGCATACTGTATTTAGGGGTAACTGCTTTCCGCATTTTCCGGCAACCTCAGGCCGCTTTCCCCTTTTTTCATGCCAACTTGATGCCGCTTTCCGCTTTTTTCTGGCAACCTCAGGCTGTTTTCTGTAAATTTTTGGCAACATCAGGCCGCTTTCCGCTTTTTTATGGCAGCCTCAGGCCGCTTTCCTTTTTCTGGCAACCGCAGGCCGCTTTCTGCTTTTTGGCAACCTTAGGCCGCCTTCCGCTTTTTTGGCAACTGCAGGCCGCTTTCCGCTTTTTTTGGCAAACTCAGGCCGCTTTCTGCTTTGTTCTGACCTCAGGCCGCCTTCCGCTTTTTTTGGTAACCTCAGGCCGCTTTCTGGCAACCTAAGGCCGCTTTCCGCTTTTTTTCTGGTGACTTCAGGCAGCTTTCTGAAGAAATAAATTAGAATTCGACCCCCACATGAGCTGTCTCGTTCTTTCCTCCAGGTAGCTGTTCTGGTCCAGAAGCCGTTTCTTCTCCTCAGCCCATTTCAAGGCCTCCTGAAACAGGTTTTTCAAATTTCGAGCCAATTTTCACCCTCATTTTCAAAATTTGTAAAAATTGTCACAATAATTGGTTCTCAAACCCTATAAAAACCACAAAAATTATAAAAAACGAATTATTTTTTAAGCTGGCCTAAAATGTTTCCAGTTTTCATATTGGTCAATTAGAGTCAGACAAAAAAGAAGTGCACCGACCGGGAACGAACCTTGGTCGTTTGGTTCGCAAATTTTGGGATTACAATTTTACGACTCCGTTCACAAAATTTGTTTTTGAAAAAAATAACTTGTTTTGGAATTTTGCCAAAATTCGTACCGCATTCGGCTGGTCTCCATTCGCCTCACTCGAAATCGACGGGAATTTGATGTAGGGCGTCAGATCGACGCTGAGAGGCAGATCCTGAAATTTAAAAAAAAAAACATAAAATTTAAAAAAAAACGCACATGAAGGTGCTCCTGGCTGAGGGAGAGGTTGCAGTCGAGGACCGTGAGGCCCAGAAGACCGCCGGAGATGTGAATGATGTTCTCGTGACGAACCAGCGCCCACGTCTCGTAGTAGTCCCTGGAATTGGAATTTCAGTTAAAATTTTAACTTTAAACACTAAAGGGCCCTCCAGGGACCTTTTTAAAACCATATCTCAAATTAAAGACCTTGAAAAGTTATTATTTAGTAAATATATAACAATTTGGGGTTTAAATGCGGCATTTGAGAAATTTGCACCCGAAATGCCTTTTTTGGCCGTTCCAGGCAATATGCAAATATGGAAAACCGGCATTTTAACGAACTACGTGCACGGTGTTTACGCGTCCTTCCAATCCAACGATTTATCGACTTTTTAGTCGTAACTTTCAAATTTTAAATGTTCCCGCCTGGAAAGACGCAGAAAACCCTGGTTGTCTGACATGGTAGCGCCGCGGGTTTCACACCCGTAGGGGATCGGCGGCCGAGGCAGGGGTAGTACCGCCGTAAGGAACAAATGAAAAGGTGGAAAAAGAGGAAAACTCACTTGAGGAGAGGGGAATTGGTAATGATCGTGAAGAATTCGCTCAGTTTCTTCTGCATCACACTGATCCGCAGGAAGGCCCTCACTTTGCATATTGGGAGCCTACAAATCCATTTTTCTTCACAAAAAAAATAGTTTGACCTACCGTAAGCTGTCAATGTGATCTACACAGGAGACCGTCTCCTTCATAGCCTCGCTGGAGCGGGAGATCTTGGCAATCATGGACCACAGCTCGGCATCCGGCGATTTCAGGAACAACACGGATTTCTGCGCTAAATTCACTGCCTAATTAAGAGATTAAAGGTCTAAAACTTACAAATCGATTTGAATCCGTGCCAGATGACCTTCTCCAGCATCATCAACAGGTCGCAGAGGGGTTGAATGTCACTTTCAATCACCCTAAACTTCGCAAATTGGGAAAACCTGTGAACATTGTATTTGAATATGGCGTTGATTACAGTAGCCGGTAGGACTACCCTTGCCGCCGATCTCGTACGGGTGTGAAACTCGCGGCGCTACCACGTCAGACAACCAGAGGGAACATTGAAAATTCGAAAGTAACGACCAACGAACCGATAAATCGATGGATTGGACGGACGCGTAAACACCGTGCACGCAGTTTGTTAAAATGCCGGTTATCCACATTTGCATATTGCTTGGATTGGCCAAAAATGGCATTTCAGATGCAGAGTTTCTTTCCAAAACGGCGCATTTAAACCCGAAAATGTGATATATTTTCTTCAAATATAACTTTTTAAGCTCTTTAAGATAAAATACAATTTAAAAAAGGTCCCTGGGGTCCCTTTAAAGATTAAAAAAAGGCTTTACCTGTTGTTGCTGGACATGCACTGCTCAAGAAAGGACCTCAGAATCAGCCGAGTGATGGCCAGAAGATTCGAGCGTTCATTTTCTGAAAATCAAGACAAAATATTTTTAAAAAAAAAAAAGGTTAAAAACAACCTCGATGAGCGAGTTGGGAGCGGTTCGGCTTGTCAGCTGATTCTTCGAAGAGGGAGTCGAACCCCGTCCGGGTCAGTAGGTTCATACCTTAATTACTGCTATTATTTAAAATTCTAAAATCAAAAATCGAATAAAAACGGTTAAAATACCACGATTTAGCTTAAAAACATTAATTTAATTGCAAAAATACGTATTAGCGCACGGTCTTGTGAGCGCTTTGTGGCGCATCGTTGCGGGACTCGGGCAAGGTAGCGCCCGAGTTGAAAATACTGGTTGATGTGTTTTAAAATAGTTTTAATTAATTAAAATTAATTTAATAAATAAGAAACTTTATCAGTAATTGTGATGGAACTAAAAAGTGAGAAATGTAATAGGTAAAGATGGAAAATTACGATTTACATGACGATAATGAGAAATCAGTGCTCATTACTTAACTTCCTTCAGACTTTTTAAAAATCAAATTACCTAGGTTGATCGCTAATAGAAAAATTAGGGAAAGAAACATAATATTCCAGAAACACTTTTAATTTTTGAAACCAAATCTGGTGTGTTTTTTGTGTTTAAGAGGGCTTAACCATGGCCCCTAAAATCGGCTTTGACGTCAAATAAAAACCTTTTTTGGAGAAGGGGGATCAGATTTGGTTCTTGTCTGCTTTTACAGTCTTTTGGAAATGTAACAGTTCTTCCAAAATAGTACCAAAATTTTTAACAGTCTGTTGAAAATTTCCAAAAATCTGGTCCGGACTGTATTCCCGAATTCCGCGGCTCGGCCCATCATGGAAACGGGAGCAATTGATGATTCGATCTGGAGATGCCCGTCGTGTAAACCTGCAGGTTAGTCCAAGAGTAAGAGGATCGAGAAGGTGGGGAAAAAGAGGCTGACGATCACATAAGAGCTAGGTAAATAACGAGCTTCAACCCAACTGACGAATGAAATCTAACTTAACAATTAGCTCCAAAATGTAGTCTCCAAAAAGAATTAGAAAAATTTCTTGCCGGTCCTATAAGAAGCCGTGTTAGGTCGACCGGGTCAGGTCGTGGAGGGCCCTGATCTATAAGAAAAGACTCCACTAAACGAGGGTACCAACCCCAAAAAAGGAAAAAAAAGGTTCAACCCTAAAAACGCGGTGTCGTATTCAGCCGTTCCCCACTTCATTCCATAAACCAAAGTTTTGAAAGCACATAGTGTCGGGCCCGCCAGGTTGGCTTCTAATTTTGGGGCGGACCAGTGGAAGCCAGACAATTAGTATTCGCGTTTTTATGCATCGTATCTAGTGTAAATCCGACTCTTTTAGAAAAAAAACGACCAGTGTTTTATCTCAAAGCTGCCCTAATAGGGATAGTTGCAAGCTGGGTTTACGGTGCTAGTGCCACAAGTACAATAAATAAAATGTATGCTCTTTATTAAAAACAAACTGCTACACCATGGACTGTTTTCTTTTTGCCAAGAATATAGGATCTAAACGGTTTTACCATAATAAAAATGAACACAGGATTTAACGCAGGGGCAAGGGTACATCCAAGTGTAGCCCAATCAGAAGCATCGCCGGAAATTAAAATTCCTTGATTTGCTAGATAGAAAGTGAGCATAATTGAAACTTCTTGTAGAAACATGGCATTTGAGAGCTGAACAGAGATATTAAAGGAATGCGACCTTTACCGACCTGCATTAACAGGAGAATAATTAGTTTCTTGTGCATTTGACGGGTGACTGTACTCATTGTTGTTCCATGTAGTTCTCGAAAAATGAATATAGTGCATGACGTGGCAATCAAGGCAAAGGTAGTTGACAAGATTGCACAAGAAAGTTTTAGCAAATTCACTGGCATGTTGTTTATTTCATGACTCTTAAATTATTTGTTGAGAAGAACATACCAAAAAAATTAAACCATATCGCAAGCAACGAAGTAGTTAGGCATTGAAAAATCCGATGTGTTAAAGTACAACCAGACTTCTTGTTTGCGTGAATCACAAAACGAACCAAATAAATAACAAATATCAATCGTCATAATTGCGTGCACAGTAAGCAACATAAAAAAATAGCGCCATTTAGAAAATATGCAAAGAAAGGGCGGATTAAAATAATAGTTTGAGTTCTACATCTTTTGCACTCACTGGCAAAGAAGCAAGTATCTGTAAAGAAAACTATAAGCAAATATGAAACCAATAGTTATTATGCATGCCGTCATCAGTAATAATGTAAATTTCATATAGTTGTAATCCATTCGAGCAAATAAACCAGTTGGGAAAATCAAAAATAAATAATCAATTGCGGAAATATGCTAAAAGCTTTCGTTTAAAGAATTGCATCTGCATTTACAGCTTGTGTTATTAGCATTAGAATTTCATAAAACAGATCGACAACTGCAGCAGCCAAGAAAAAATACCGATAAGACCCCATTTTTAAATCTTGAATTTTGAAATAAATGAAGATAAAAACGAAATTGGTGATAAGGCCGGAAATACCAACTGCAATTATTACAAGCTGAAGAAAATGCATATCAATGAATGAAAAGCGTTGCAGATTAAATCAGGAACTCACCTGAAAATAAGCCCCAGGAAAATAGCAAAGGATCATATATCAAACTGTATGACAAAAACAAAAAAGTAGTTAATGCCAGTAATAATAATGTAACATTTGCAGCTGTTTTGGTCTTTTTTCAAAAAATTTCATTTTAGCTACTACTGCATAGATATTGGAAAAAAACATGGGAGATCCGGAATTTATTAAATTACGTTTCTAAAACGTTAATTTAGGCCGTACCAATACTACATCAACAGAATTTGCGTTAAAAAAAGATTTAATTTTTGTTAATGTGACACATTTGATGGGCCGACCAAATCTTAGCTCTTGTTTCTTTAGTAGTTAAATAAAAAAGCGGGTAATGTTTTTTTAAGCAAAAATACCAGTTTTTCTGATAAGCAACGACAGTGTAATTCAATTCTAATCTTTAGAAAAGGAGTATTTTTTATTCATGGTTACAGTACCTTATATTCAATTGTTTTTGCTTTGTATTTCCAATTGCTAACTGTCAACAACTGCAACGAATCCACTCGCTGAAAGTGAAAATGTAGGCCATTTCCGCGGATAAATGGTTCACGCAGAAATGGATAGCCCACACTTTAGTGTACTGAAAAGTTCCGACCTTGTTGTGTCAGAGATGGTAAATGGAAAACAAACACCAGTATTTCAAAGCAAACAATTATGTACAAAGAGTGCATGAAACCTTAATAAAAATTAAGTGATAGATTTTTTTTTCAAAAACCAAAAAAATGATAGATTTATTTTTTAAAAACATGCACAGAATTGAAAATTTAAAAATAAGGCCAGTCGCAAAAAAATGGAAAACATTGTTTAAAAACAAAAAGCACCGGCATATGCGGTCAATGACTCCTGGAAAAAAGAAGAACTAAATCCACCCGGTCCATGTAGGTACTTTTGCAAATTTTTTATTTTATCTTGCACCTTTTCAACATTGTATAATATGCCGATTTAGAGTTTTTTTCAGATCTATTTTCGAAAGGTAAGCATGACCAAATCGGCTTAGATTCCAAGGCGCGACAAATCGAAAAACAGCTGGGTAGCAGTTTTAGCTGTCGGCCTCTCATCAATTAAAGTCGAAGCTACTGGTATAAAAGACCCCATTGACAACCGGGAAGACATACGCTCCGCTTTCTCAGCTGTTCTCCCAGCTAATCCGTTTATATGTTTTAGATTCCCTGAATTTTATACAAATCTAACAGTGGCTATTTTCTTAAACTATTGTTCTTTTATACCAAACTATTTTAGATGAGGAGTTGGATAGCCTTCAGTCTTCTGGTCTTAGCTTTTGCTGATGACAACAGCTATGCAAGTGAACCAGGCGGCTACGAAGCAGCGGAGGTAGCCCAGCCCTACTCCGACCCGGTATCGGCTGACGGCGGAGATCAACAGGCATACAACAATGAAGTAAGTAATAATTTACGTTTTTGATTAAAAATACGGAAAATTAATAATTTTAAGCTTGCTCTTGCTCTTTCATACAAATTCACGGTTTAATTCCTTCCGATGCAGTTCTTTTTTGCTTTAACGGTTCTGAAGCAAGTTACTAATTAATTGTATTTAGTTAAAACAAAATTATACATTGTACGTTTTGAGCACTTGCTGGGTCCGTCTCCAAAATGTTTTGGAGCCCCGGTACATTAAATTGAAACTCTTTTGAATTTTATTTAAACAAATATTTTATAATGTTTTTAGCCTGGAGTACCGGATGACAATAAACATGGTCACGGTGGACACAAGCCCGAAAAGCCAAAGGGACCCAAGAAACCAAGCCCTCCTCCTTACAAGCCTCCTGGTGACGGATATCCTACCGCTCCTAACTACAAGCCATCGTCTCCAGACTACAAACCTCCTGCTCCATACTCCGATGTACCAAGGCCTGGAAAGAAACCCCAGCCTCCCAAGAAACCGAAGGATGACTATCCCACCCCACCAAGCTACAAACCTTCACCTCCTGATTACAAGCCATCTCCTCCTAGCTACAAACCGTCTCCTCCTGACTACAAGCCTTCACCTCCTAGCTACAAGCCTTCACCTCCTGACTACAAGCCGTCTCCTCCTACCTATAAGCCTTCACCACCTGACTACAAGCCGTCTCCTCCTAGCTATAAGCCTTCACCTCCTGACTACAAGCCGTCTCCTCCTAGCTACAAGCCTTCACCTCCTGACTACAAGCCGTCTCCTCCTAGCTACAAGCCTTCACCTCCTGACTACAAGCCGTCTCCTCCTAGCTACAAGCCTTCTCCTCCCGACTACAAGCCGTCTCCGCCTGACTACAAACCTTCGCCCCCTGACTACAAGCCATCTCCTCCTGATTACAAGCCATCTCCTCCTGACTACCAGCCATCACCTCCTGGTGGCTACGACAACAATGGTGGTGGTGACGATGGAAACGGATCAGATGGAGGAGATTCTGGTGACAATAATGGCGGAGGCGACTATGGAGGCGGAAAGAAGGATGGAGGAGACCACGGAAAGAAAGATGGCGGAGATGATAGCTACAACAATGGTGGAGGCGACTATGGACACGGAAAGAAGGATGGAGGAGACCACGGAAAGAAAGATGGCGGAGACGATGGTTACGACGGTAACAATGGTGGAGAAGACTATGGGGGCGAAAAGAAAGATGGAGGAGACCACGGAAAGAAAGATGGCGGTGATGGTGGTTACGACGGAAACAATGGTGGAGGAGACTATGGAGGCGGAAAGAAAGATGGAGGAGACCACGGAAAGAAAGATGGAGGAGATGATAGCTACAACAATGGTGGAGGAGACTATGGACACGGAAAGAAGCATGGAGGAGACCACGGAAAGAAAGATGGAGGAGATGATAGCTACAACATTGGTGGAGGAGACTACGGGCACGGAAAGAAGGATGGAGGAGACCACGGAAAGAAAGATGGAGGAGATGATAGCTACAACATTGGTGGAGGAGACTACGGGCACGGAAAGAAGGATGGAGGAGACCACGGAAAGAAAGATGGAGGAGATGATAGCTACAACATTGGTGGAGGAGACTACGGGCACGGAAAGAAGGATGGAGGAGACCACGGAAAGAAAGATGGCGGTGATGGTGGTTACGACGGAAACAATGGTGGAGAAGACTATAGAGGCGGAAAGAAAGATGGAGGAGACCACGGAAAGAAAGATGGAGAAGATGATAGCTACAACAATGGTGGAGGCGACTATGGACACGGAAAGAAGGATGGAGGAGACCACGGAAAGAAAGATGGAGGAGATGATAGCTACAACATTGGTGGAGGAGACTACGGGCACGGAAAGAAGGATGGAGGAGACCACGGAAAGAAAGATGGCGGTGATGGTGGTTACGACGGAAACAATGGTGGAGGAGACTATGGAGGCGGAAAGAAAGATGGAGGAGACCACGGAAAGAAAGATGGAGAAGATGATAGCTACAACAATGGTGGAGGCGACTATGGACACGGAAAGAAGGATGGAGGAGACCACGGACACGGAAAGAAAGATGGAGGAGACCATGGGCACGGAAAGAAAGATGGAGACAATGGCTACGACAACAACGGTGGTGGAGACTCGGGAAACGGCAAGCCTCCTGGACCCAAACCTCACCCGCCTAAGCCACCTAAGCCGGACAGCTACCCTTCACCACCAGCACCCTACTCCGATGAGTCTAAGCCTAAACCCTATCCTCCGGGCCCCAAGCCAGACAGTTATTCTCAGCCAAAGCCCTATCCTCCTGGCCCCAACCCTCCTGGACCAGACTACGGGCCCGGCCCGAGCCCTCCTGGACCAGACTACGGACCTGGCCCGAGCCCTCCTGGACCAGACTATGGACCTGGCCCAAGCCCACCTGGACCAGATTATGGCCAAGAGTATCTGCCAGGCTCTTCTCCGGTTGGTTAAACTATCCCCATCGAAATTAATACAAATTTTTCAGGGTGAGTCTGTGAACGGAAAGTACGACCAAGCCGAGGGCGACACTCCTAGGAAGCATGTTTCTGCTGGAGGAGGGGACGGCCTTGCCTACGCAAACTTCCGGTTCAGAAGATCTCTTCACTGAAAGGGTTTCAAAGGTTTAATAATAATAATAATAAATATGGGTGACTTTGTTTTTCTTTAAATCACAACACTATTGACAGTGTAAAGCAAAATGCATGCACTTGCTGTCAAAGATAAATCAACTAACTTTGGCTGAGCGACGAATCCTCAGCTTGTTGCACCAAAAGCTCCACCTGCTTGAATAATCTCTCTTTCCTTTTGTCTAACCTGAACAAATGTGACCATATTTACAAAATAGTTCTAAGCAAGAAAACCTTTAAAAATACTTTAAAGGGGTTTTCTGCAAAACTTAAATTAAAATATGAAATTTTCAGTTCAAAAGTATGTTCTTTTCTTCAAATACCCCAGAATATTTCATTGCTTGTTAGAAATAAATCGCCGCTTCTCTTCCACCATCTCCGACTGCATCGAGTAAGTTTCCGCCTCAAAGCCGCTGGTTTTGTTTAAATCTCGGTCAAGATCTTCTTGGAAAAATCCGGGATATTCAATCTCTTTCCACTTTTGTTGCAGAGAACAGATGTGAGATTGTATACAAGCTGTGTATTTTTGTTTTTATTTTTTCATACATTTGCTCTCTTGACAAAACAAACTCTTTAAAGGAAAAGATGGCTGAGAAACTACGTTATTTACAAGGAATTCGAGGAGTTGCAATCTGTTGTGTTATTCTTTTCCATTATTTTCCATCTCAATTTCCAAATGGTTATCTCGGGGTGGATGTGTAAGTTTTACAATTTGAATGTTCTAATAATCTTTCAATTAAAATTTAAAAGAAGTTTTTTTTAGATTTTTCGTTCTCTCCGGGTACCTTATGTCAATGATGCTTAGCAGACACAATGTTCTTTCCTCTCTCGATATTCTAAATTTCTTTTACCGAAGACTGAAAAGAATTTTACCGTTTTACTATTTAACAATTTTTCTCTCAACAGGTACATGACCTAAACTTAACAATAATAAAAAACTGTATCAATTCAGCTAGTCTTTTTCTCTTACCTTTTTCCAATATCACCCCAAATTTGGCTTCTTCCTGGAGTGCACTACTTCTTAGGACCAATTTGGCTCAAATTGACGATATGAACTACTTCGAGCAGGTATTTTTAACGAATACTTGATTTAATAGATTTTAGCTGGGTGCCACAAAAGATATGTTTACGCATACCTGGTCTCTCTGTTTGGAAATGCAGTTCTACCTTCTTTTTCCTTTTATTTGGATGATTCAGAGCAAGTTTCCTGACTTTGCACGTCTGTATTTTCTCTATACAATTAGTGAGTTTTTTGGAACTTGAAAATAAATCTACCAGAAAATCGAGTGTTCGCATCCGGCCTGACACGAACTTTTTCCATTTTTGTTGTTACAAAATTGCTTTGTATATTAATATAGTATTATTTTGAAAATTTATTTATTATCATTTAAAGGGACAGCCAGGGGCTTTTTCATTTCATTATGAAAGGATACGGTCGTCCATTTTGCATATTAAAAAATGCTAAATTGTCTCGCGCACTCCTCATTTCCCTCTATGTCTCATTCAAATTTGAATGCCACTAAACGCAGGACACATTGACCGTCCGGGCCATCCGCACTTTCTGCGGATGGAAACCCGAAATCGGCTACTTTGAGGTTGAATATCTCAAAAACTAGGGATTTCCGACGTAAGGTTCCATAAAGTTTTTTGTACAGCTGAACCTTTTAAAGTAGTTATAGTGTTGTAATAAGCACAAAATATAGTTGCTGCCAATCCCAGTTCATGGAATAATTCTAATTTGTGGCAAAATTATGATGTCGAAGTTAGAAATTCTAACTTCGATATCATAATTTTGGCACGAATTAGCATTTTTCCAAGAACTAGGATTGGCGAGAGGTATAATTAAATAAATACTTTTGTACGCAATTTCGCGTTTGGTGTAATTTAACAACCCCAAACGCAAAATTGCGTACTTACGTACGTAATACTGCGTCAGGGTTACATTTGCTAATCACTGAAAAATTAAAATTTGCGACGACTGTATATTCAATTTCAAAAAATTTAAAACTTTCCTTTCTAGGTGCTTGTTCTATTGCCTTCCACATTCTATCCGATGAATTCACTTCATTCAACAGCGTTGGATCAAGAATTTGGCAATTTTTACTAGGTTCGATTTTGAAAAAAAAGTTATTTTATCTCTACTTTCAGGAAATGTTGTCTTTTTATTAAATCATGAAAAAGTAGAGAGTCCAAAGGGATACACACCTGTTGGAGCTAAAATAGCTGAAACTGACGATAAAGAAGATAGTCTAAAATTTGGTAACGTTCAAAGAACATGCATACAATTTTTATATTTAGAAGAAGAACTTAAATCGGATGTTCAGCCATCGTTTAATGTCGAAGCTGAATGGGTCGCAACGTCCTTCGCATTGGTTCTTCTGGTTTTCACTTCGGTTTCAACGGAGCACTTGACCCAGGATTATGCGAGGTTAACAATTTTTCTTCTGAAGACGATACTCAGCTGAGAAGTTCAATAATTCAAAGTGGACATTTAAAATGAAAACAAAACAATAAATTACATAAATAACTACATAAAATACACAAAAATCATCTTTTTTAACCTGGCATTTTGAATCTGGCGTTGTAGTTTTTTCTTGAATCTTGTATTTTAAAGGAACCGTCAGCCTCCTTTTCCAAATGAGAATAACCCATATGCAAATTCACTCATTTTCAGATAGGATAATTTTTCCAACGTTTTTTTCCCCACAAAGGGCTTCATTAGCATAGGATTAGCCTAGCCTTTGGAAAAGAGGCTGATGGTCCTTTTAAAGCTAAATTTTAAAGTTGAAAGTTGAAATTTGAATGTGAAATTTGAAATTGAAATTGAAATTAAAATTGAAATTTGAATTTGAAATTTGAAATTGAAATTTGAATTTGATATAACAACAAACGATTCTTTACTTTGTAATAGGAAAACAAAGACATTTTCTTATTTACATCAGCTTCTTTGTAAGTGTAGATAAGTTTTTTTTCAGCATTTTGAGGAAGTTTAATTTAGAAAAAAATTGAGAAAAAGATTCATCGAAAAGTGCTCAAATTTGTTTACTTACCTATCCGATTTGGTCAGGCAACGTTGAACTCTGTTAGATTTACTTTTTTGTAATTAGGCTGGTTTTGACATTTTTGTGATATTATACCCAGATTTGTTTTCAAATCGGCCGTTTGCAAACTCTTTTCCATAATAAAAGGTACACCGAAGAGGGAGAGAGAGAGAGAGAGAAAAAGAAAGAAAGAGAGAGAGATATAAATAGAGAGAAAGAGAAATGCAGGTACACGCCAAGAATTTTACAATTATGGTTATCGCGCACGGACCATGGTGAAAAGCAAAAAAAAGATAATTAAAATTATCGCGCTTTAGCAACAAAAAACACTTCAAACCTATTTTCAGACTAACAACTACAATAATCTCCTCAATAATGATCCTCTTTGGCCACAATTTCTTTTTCCTGGAAAGCAAGACACTCGTTTTTCTGGGTGAAATCTCTTATGGCTGGTACCTTGTTCATTGGCCGATGGTGTCTGCTCAGAAGCTGCTTGAATTTAACAGTACTAGAGGTAAGTTTTATATTTGAAGCAGTAAAAGCGGATTTTTCAGATATGGCAATCGGAGTATTGATTTCTTTTACCATCGCTGTTTTGTTTCACTACGCATTTGAGAAATATTATCTTGTTTGGGGGAAAATTACCATAATCGTTGTGATTATCAGTTTGATGTTTTGCACAGTTGGTGCAATTTTTAAACTTCAAAGTTAGAAAAAAATTGGAAGCAATGGATTTTTGTTTAGAATACGTGGACAGCTCCACTGAACTGGGAGATGTGAACTACAAATCTATGACCAAAGGCAGTCTATAGTTTAAAAAATACAAATTTTAGTTTAGAAGAGGCAAAAAACTACAACAAAGTGAGCGACTATCGCGACCATGCGCAGCTTCGAATGGAAAACTGCACTTATATCCCAGATTATAACATTTGGCAAGGATATTGCGAATATCAGGTATATGGGGTTTCCGTGATTTAAATGTATTTCGGGTGGTTTTCAGATGTCCAACAACCAGAAAAACAACTCTATTTTGATAATTGGCAACAGTTGGGCTGCAAATCAAGCACCTATGGTATTTCAAGAATGCAGCAAGTTTTCTGGGAAACTGGCAGCACAAGTAATGCCAAGTGGGTTTTTGGAAAGTGGACCCTAACTCAACAAAACGATTTGAAAAAGCACATTTTTCAATAGTTTTAGCAGGGGCAACAAAAAAACCAAAACTTTTTTTTTCCAACTTTTCATTTTCTAAAATTGTAATCTGTGCCGGGAGCCGAAAATCGATTCTATTATTTTTCCCAAACTTTGTCAAACCATTTATTTGACCCCAAACCACCTTTCCACGACTTCATTGAGTCGATTCTTGATTTGATTTAGGTCAATATCGGCTTTTTATCGGGTTATTGCGTGCGCGTCCGGGTTAAGGTAGATTTGTCTAAACTCTTCACAATTAAAAACAAATGGTATTTTTTTTTTCGAAAGATGTTGTCATTATACGTTTGTAGATCAAGAGATGTTTTTGATAGTTTGAAAAAGTAACGGGTGAAAACCCCAAAATAATTTCATATTTTTTCATTGTTTTATCGTTTTCTACGAAACATTTCTCATTAAGTAATGCTTAAAAATAAAATCAATTTGCCTTCATCCACTCAAAAAAGCTATTTTAATTTTCAGCGCAAAAAGTGACAAAAGTTTATCTTTCTTCTTTGAAAAATCAAAAAATTGTTTTGTTTAAAGTTGATTGTTGGTTTTGAACAATAAACACAATGGTAAAAACGCTACTCGCAAAATCGTTTTTGCCACTTTGCGCTAAAAATTGAATTTTATCGGTTTTTTGAGTATGTTTTTAAATTGGTTTGTTTTGAAATATTTTTAAATGGCAATTGTTTCGAGAAAACGACGAATTCAGTCCAAATTGACCCAAAGTGCAAAAATGTTAAAACAATTTGAAATAAAGAAATTATTTTCAGTTTTTGGTTCCTTACTTTTCGAAATAATGGAAATCATGTATTCACATATATTTTTCGATGAGATTTGACCAAGACACTGTAACGCGCCCAATATACCGAAACACCTTAAAATTAAGGAAAATATCTCAAAATGACCCTGACCTAAACGACCAAAAATCAATAATTGATTAAATGTTTTAGGTTGTGAAGTTCTTTTTGAAACAAAGAGATATGGTTGTGGTGATTCTTTTACAAACGATGTTCAACGGATTAACCCGGATCAACTTTTCATAATTGCCAGGTTTTTTCCTAAATTTTTTTTTAGAATATTTTTTATGAAGGGCAGTTCAATTTGAAGACAAACACGCTGCCGCATCTATGGTCGAAGCAGTCGGTGCTGCTTCGAAGAAACTAAACTTCCTTTCGAATTTCGTCAAGGAGAAAATCTACATTCTCAATGTTTTCCCCAGTTTCAAAAAACCTATAAACCAGCTCAATGAGGCCATCGTCAATGGAAGCATTCCAAAATATGTAAATCTTCTTTTTTCTCTCTATACTCTTGCCTTTTAGTCTGATTTATTGGAGAACCAGGAGGGAACTAATTCTGTTCGTTCAGTCATGAAATACGTGGTGAAAAATTGCCCGAAATGTATTCTCTACGACTACGTACCGAGTTTCGAGGTCAACGGAAAAGTTCTACCGTATGATCCAGATAATCTCGTGAGCTACATGACAAATTCGAAACACTTTACGTCGGCTGGGTTGGAAAAAATTAGACATGTTTATAAGGAGATTTGTTCAAAGATGTAAATCTTTTTTTTGATCTGAGTTTATAAATCTTTTTTAAAAGGTCTTTAAAATCGTGATGAGAGCTCAGTCACTCACACTGGCGCTCACACTCATACTCATACACACACACACACACACACACACACACACACACACACACACACACACACACACACACACACACACACACACACACACACATACATACACACAAACCCCACACACTAATTCACACTCACACGCACACACTCACTCCTTCACTCACTCACTCACTCACTTACTCACTCACATTATCACACATTCGCTCAAATAACATTGAGGTTCATTTCAAAATCACCTTGATCACAAATACAATCAACACGTGAACAACTGAAGAAGCTTGACTAGAACCTACGATTCTTATATTCTGAGGTAAACGGTTGATTTGGCTCATCAAATTCTCCATAAAACTCTACATCACAATTTTCACAACCGGGAGCTAAAAGAGGAAAGTAGGTTCTTTTGGACAGAAAGATTTCAGTTGGGGATGAAAATGCGGGTGGAATGCGTGAGGAGTGCTTCCATCGCTCGTTCGTAGTTCACCATACCCGAAGACATCTCTTCGAAACTCGTGAAGTTTGGACTAAAATTAGTGTTTTAAATAAAATTAAAAAGAAAAACTAACCGGAAAAACGTTGGAAACCAGACTTTTGAGAGATTTTTGATACCCATATCTGTGGATGGAGACTTTGCTACCTGAAATGATAACATTAGTGAGAGTGCCTGAGTGAGTGAGTGAGTGAGTGAGTGAGTGAGTGAGTGACTACGACAGTGAGAACGTGAGCAAGTGAGTGAGCCAGAGACAAAAAGACCTACCCTGTGTAGATGATCTGTGATAAACCGAAGAACCACTAAGCTGCTGTTGTCAAATTCACTGCAGATGGAGCGAAGTTCATCTTCTATCTGAAAAAAAAATCATTTTTAATAACTTTTTGGTAAAAAAAGTCGTTAAAATGGTAAAATTTTGCTACTACATTAAAAAAAACTCACATTTTCACTGTCAAGTTGATCAATTATCCGTTTCTGGAACAAAACTGGAATGATTGGGTCAGGGATTCTTGCGAAGAAGTTTTTCAGGGCCGTTGCTACCACATGAACGGGGACTCCAAGGTTATCCAGGTCGATGTCTCCCTGAAAATGCGTTTAAAACTGTGAAATTCATAAATAAATAAGCAAAAAAACTGTGAAATTTAAATATGACATTGGTTACTAGAAAATTTAAACCTGAATTTTCATTATTGATTTTTTAAACTGTTAAATTTAAATACAACAATAGTTTCTGGAGAAGTTAATTGGGAAGGACCTCTTAAAGTTGATTTTTCAAAGTCTCATTTTTCTATTTTAATTGAATGTCTATCGTTCTCACGTTTCTGAAACAAACCCTTTTTATATGATTTTCACTGCAAAAGGGGCGAGTTTACTCGGCCGTTTTACGCGTTTGCCGCACGGAAACACGGCTAGAGTGGGCGAGAGAGTGTGGAAAATGGAGAGACGCAGAGTTGGCGGCAATTCAAACAATAATTTCTAGAAGTTTTCAAGCTCTCCTAAATCGGTTCATTTTGATCCAAAATGGGTAAAAGAGGTATTTTTTTGAAATCCTGGGAATGAGATCTAGGGTTTTGTCACAAAATCAAAAAAAATTTAAACGGCCTTTCCCCTTTAAAATCTTATTTCACCTCAATTCAAATTCTACCCACCTTCTCTCTGAAAGTCTTCTCCAATTCCAAGATGAGCGACTGATTCCCAGGAACTCGGTACAATCCCTCCATTTGGAGACCATCCTAAACAAAAAGATTGCTTAAAATTGAAGAAAAAACAGGAAGCACTGGCACGTGCACTGGGTCTCATTCCAAAGCACGTCTTTCGGCTGACCAAAGCAAGGGGTCACAATGACTTAAGTCATCAACCTACCGTCTCTGAGCGAGCGATCTCCTAAAAGTCAACAACGGTTTCTGTTTAGTCCCTCTCTCTCTCTACTCGAGAAACGCCTGTGTTTTCAACAACTGACGCACTAGCTAATCACCGCCGCCAAGTGGGTGACGTCTTGTGTGCCTCGGGGAATCACCACTTATTTACTCTTCGAGGAGGAGACTCAGCAGGAAAATATAAACCTTGTTTGCAAACAAGAACACAACAATTGGGTGGGAAGGTCTGATTGGCGCCGCCGATATGGTACGGGTGGGAAAATGGGCCACCCTGTTAATTAGCCGAACATTTTAAAGGGGAAGGACCTCGTACAAGTGATTTTTCAAAGTATCTTTATTACAGTTTGTTTGAGTAGACATCGTTTCCACAATTCCGAAACATACCCCTTTTATATGATTTGGGCTGCAACAGGGGCGCGTTTACACGACCATTATACACGTTTGCGCACGTAAATATGGCTAGAGTGGGCGAGAGAGTGTGGAAAATGGTGAGACGCAGAGTTGGCGGCAATTCAAATTGTAATTTACCCAAATTTCAAGCGCTCCTAAATCGGTTCATTTTGATCCAAAATGGGTAAGAGAGGTGTTTTTCGAAATCCTGGGAATAAGATCTAGACTTTTATCGCAAAAACAGAAAAATTATTTTTACGCGGTCCTTCCCCTTTAAGGCATGCTTAGTTGGGCTCAGTCAATATTTGGATAGAATATCCTTAAAAATTAACCAAAAAAAGGTAAACCATGCCTTATTTTCATACAACACTGTTTTTTTATCTTAAAGAGATAGTTGGGGACCTCATTATGGCCTATATTTGTCTATGGCTCATGCAGCGAGACTACCATTACCGCGGACGCCGATCTCGTACGGGTGTGAAACTTAAGGTGCTTCTATGTCAGACAACCAGAGTTTTCTGCGTCTTTTCAGGCGGAAACATTGAAAATTCGAAAGTGACTACAAAAATCGATAAACCGATGAATTATACGGACGCGTAAACACCGTGCACGTAGTTCGTTAAAATGCCGGTTATTCAAGGATTCTATTCGCCTGAATTGGCCAAAAAAACGGCATTTTGGATGCATATTTATCCTAAACAATAAATTTAAACCCCAAACTGTAATAAATTTTTTTTATTAACATTAAAATCTATTTAAAATTAGATAAACTCAAAAAAGGTCGCTGACGGTCCCTATGTATTATCAAAATTGCCATTTTACAGCGCTGGAAACAATACAAAAACTGGGGGTCCCCCCTTTAAAATCATCATATAGTTGCCAACTTCCCGAACGTTTAGTTTGTTGTTGATGTTGCCTATTTCCAACCAAAACAAAAGCTTACCTTTTCAATAAACTCCACGCATTTAGTCACGAACAAAGGAACTCCTCCGCCTGCTTTACATAATGACTCAAGTGTGTCAGTCGGTGAAATTACGCCGTGGTTGTTCTGAAAAACAAAGAACTAGAAATGTGACACACACTCACACTCACACACTCACACGCACGCACACACACACACCCACACAAACACACTTACTTCCAATGATGATTTAGGTTGTCTCCTCGGTGATCTTGAAGGAAGCCATGAAAACGCAGATGGTTTTTCACCTGAATCAAATCAATAAGATAAAATTAGCATTTTTTAAAGGTGACCCTCGGAGCCTTTTTTACACACTAAAAATTTAGGTATACAGTAGTTTTGTGCTTTTTAGGTATATTTTTTCAAAGGCAAAATTATAGCAGCGGGAGGGATCGAACTCACGACCTCCAGGGTGGCAGCACTATACCGCTATTCGCTACACCACACTTGCAGTAACTGCTGCAGTATGTCTCACCTTTATAAGGGCGCAATGATGGATCACAGGGTTTTTGCTATTTCGTTGCGGGACCCATTCTTTGACCGATTTTTCGGTGTTTTCATTAGTTTCTAGCAGTTTTGACTAATTTCACTGTTTCTAAATTTAGCGTGATTTAAACTACCAAAATGGCATAATGAAATAACATTTCTCAATTGTTCTTAGTTATGCAATTCTCGAGGAGAAAGATTTTGCAAATATTCGACTCCAAAAATTTTGGTTTATTTATATTTCAGATAAAGAAAAAATAATAATTGTACCGCTTGTAACTTTGAATGATCGATTCCTTTGAAAATGTGGCTAAAATTTCAAAAAATTTCCCTTTTCAAAAACAGTTTTCGTCATGATGCTAAAGCTCAAAATTTTAAATAGTGTTTTTAAAAATACGCAAAAAATGCGTAGAATTGTTCTAAAATTTCGAAAATATACACCGCACTTCTGATATTTTGTTTCAGAAAACGCAAAAAACTAATTTTTCCCATTTTCCCAGTTTTTTTGGTTCCGTTGAATTTTTTTTTGAAAAGAACTTAATTTTTCTTAAATAACAAATGTACTGAATTTTTGATAAACAAGAAACTGAAATAAATTTCCACAATTTTCGATTTGGTCTAGATTGAGAAAAGTTACAGTAAACCCGAAGCAATAATCGATATCGACCCAAATGTTTCTGAATGTCATATTTTGCCTATATAACGACTTTTACCAAGTTTTTGGAAAAATTGAAAACTATGAAAAAAATCCTACATCATTTGAACTCTTTAGCAAATTTGTTACCTTAAAGGGAGCCCCTTTCAAATGAACGGCTATTCCTATGCTAATAAGCTCATTTGTGAAAACCGTTGCTTGGAGCGGTGTTGAAAAAAATGGTAGAATTAGCATAATTTTTTTGAATTTTTTTTTTGAATTTTTTTTGAGATCTGAGATTTTTCACAGTAGTTTTGTGCTTTTTACGTATAATTTTTCAAAGTCAAAATCATAGCAGCGGGAGGGATCGAACTCACGACCTTAAGCTTGGCAGCACCGTAGTGCTATCCGCTACACCACACTTGCACCTTACCACTAAGCGCGCCCTTATAAGGGCGCGGCACTATTTCGTTGCGGGACCATTCGTAATCTGAGTTTTCCGTATTTTAACTAATTTCAAACAGTTTTTTGCTAATTTCACTTGGATTTCTAAATTCAGCGTGATTTGAACAACCAAAAGGGGGCAATTTTAAACACCGGTGATTGAGGTTCTTGGTTTCACCTAAAAGAGTTTTCTGAACTTGATTTTCTTTAATATTCAGTGCTTTAACATAAGAAAACCAATTTGCCACATTCCAAATCTCCTTGTTCACAAAAGCACATGCCCACTCAGCAAAACAAACACCCACCGTTTCCATTAGCCAGCTTCTTTGTTGCTCTCCTCTCCATTCTGGGGCTTTGAGGGAGGCTTCTGGAGCCCGCTTCGGGAGCCGCAACCCCCAGAAGACGAGGGTCCTCCTCGTGCTCCTCACTCTTGTCAAAGTGTTTCTTCATGCGGAAGGAGGTGGCCATCTTTCTGACAAACTTCGATGCTCCATAGTCCTTGGCTCTCTTTTTCTTCCCCCGCAGGAGGTCCACCAGAGACTCGGCCGAGAGGGAGTGTCTCAATCCGCCGGGTCTCTCCATAGGTTGGATTAGCATAGGGCGGCGTTGTTTGACGATGTCTGCGGTGGAGGCTCTGGCGGAGGATTGGCGGGGCGGGGGAGCTGCGGCTGGGAGGGGCTGCGTCTGAGTCGGCCGGAAGAGCGACGAACGAAGTAGCGCCGGCGTTCGATGCGAGTCAGCAGACAACATCATTACCGGCGCTGTCGGACTGCTCAGCTTCTTCGCCTCCACACGTGCTACAACACAAAGTACAACAGGCAAACGAACGGCCAAAGCAACGGAAGAGAGGGTGCAAAGAAATGAGAAGCTGACTTTAATTGGCGTCAGAGACCTTTTCGACTTAAAGGGGATGGACCTCGTAAAATTGATTTTTCAAAGTCTCTTTACAATTATTTTATTGGATAAGGTTTCCACGATTCTGAAACATAACTTTTATATGATTTGGACCGCAAAAGGGGCGCGTTTACCGCACAGGAACACGGCTAGAGTGGGCGAGAGAGTGTGGGAAATGGGGAGACGCAGAATTGGCGGCAATTCAAATAACAATTTCCCCAAATTTTAACACTCCTAAATGGTTCATTTTTATCCAAAATGGGTAAAAGAGGTTTTTTTTCGGAATCCTGGGAATGAGATAGGCTTTTATAACAAAATTAGAAAAATTATTTTTACGCGGTCCTTCCCCTTAAAAAACTTAATTTTTAGTTGAATCTCATCGTTTTTTGCTTTCAAATTGATAATCCTGGAGCCTACCTCGAAAATTTCCTTTTTACGCGCTGAGGGGGCGGTTAATTAGAAAATTTGAAAATGAGGAATGGGCGCTAGACTTTTTTGGCGGCTTCCTAAATTTATTGGACAAAAATATTAGAAGCTAGTTAATTTTAATTAGCGTCAGATAACTTTTGAGTTTTCAAAGTATAATTGAGTAAAATTTCGTCGTTTTAAAGAAATTTGACTTTCAATTGATTTTCAATCGGGAAATTGGAAATTTCGAATATGATGAATGAAAAGAGGGAATGTCGCGCTTAGCAGTAAAGGCAATAGAAAAAAACCGACCTGGAAAATAATTGTATGGTAAATCAATTTTATTGGCAACAACGACCTTTTTATCTTCTACTATTAGGAAAAACTCGAAAATTCAGTTTTCGGTTTGATATGATTTTGGTGATGTTTGTACCTTGGACGCCTCGCTTTGGGAAACCCAGGGTGACAATTTGCAATTTTACAGTTTATCCGCATGGCATGCACGATGTTTACGGGCTCGGCCTTGTGAGACCCACACCCGGATGAAATCGGCGGCAGCTCGAGCGGACAATTTCCCGATGAGTCTAGGCGAGACGAAAAGTTAATATAAAAATGAATTGTCTATTGGAAACACAACAATGCTCCGCGAAAAAGGGGCGTGACTCTATTCGCTGCATTATTTCAATTCTTCGGCTGGTACAATGGCTCAGGTAAACAAAGCAAACAACAGCTTCAGTACGTCAGTAGACTTCCATTCAAGAAAAGATGACAAAAACGCGGATGTAGATTTGGGATACTAGCCTTCGACTAAAAGCCAGGAAATGGTTCTAAAGTATGTAGCCTGCTCAACTTAAATATACATCAATCCGCTAATGCAGATAATCTCCGTCAGCACTACGGTGTTATGGTTTAGCCATGTCGGGAGGCGGATGTGAATCATAAAACGAAATTTGTAGGAATTGATCTAATCTGCAGAAAAAAATTGACAGGTTTCATTTACTTTAAAGGGAAAGGACCGCGTAAAAATAATTTTTCTGTTTTTGTGATAAAAGTCTCGATCTTATTCCCAGGATTCCGAAAAATACCTCTTTTACCCATTTTGGATCAAAATTAACCGAATTGGGGGCGCTTGAAATTATGGGGAAATTACAGTTTGAATTGCCGCCAACTCTGCGTCTCTCCATTTCCCACACTCTCTCGCCCACTCTAGCCGTGTTTCCGTGCGGCAAACGCGCAAATCGGCCGTGTAAACGCGCCCCTTTTGCAGTCGAAATCATATAAAAGGAGTATGTTTCAGAATCGTGAAAACGACATCTTTTCAATGTAACAAATGTAAAGAGACTTTGACAAATGAATTTTACGAGGTCCTTTATCAAAAACTCAAATTTTTGTGATGAAGATTGTCATGTGTGCTCAATCACTTTTTACTCATGGCATGCACTGTGTTTACGCCCAAATTATCCTACGCATTTTTTTGCTTTCACCTATGTTGAATGCTTTTCATAAATCTAAGCGAAGATTAGTTTTATTTTTTCAAGCCGTCCAACCTAATCTTCTTCACCACCCACAGGTCCACTAATGCAGCTAATCACAGGCTCATCAGGCTGTAAGCGCTAAGCCGAAATTCCATGAGAGATGGGGCTTTTCTGTTGCAAATTTGAAGCTAAACAGGCTTTTTCTGAGGTACATCATTCCAAAAGGAAAACTTCGAAGAGCCATTTAAAAATCTTAAAAACCAGCATTTTAACGAACTACGTGCACGGTGTTTACGAGTCCGCCCAATCCATCGGTTTATCGACGATTTGGTAGTCATTTTCGAATTTTCAATGTTCCCGCCCGAAAAGACGCAGAAAACTCTGGTTGTCTGACATGGTAGCGC
>JAJQXH010000079.1:10000-62500 GCA_022343465.1 Oscheius sp. G VE-2021 | reverse complement strand
GCCGGATGGTTGGGTTCCTCCGTGTGCAGTACGGTAAATGACGCTCCGATGCTCGTCGCCAACTCACTGCCTTCAGTCAGAAGCAAATTAGAGCACTGAAAAGTGAAATTAACAGAGATCCTTCCATTGAATAAGCCCCCGCCGGCGGAAACATCCAAACATTCTACAAAAGATCAAAATGCTGGAAACCGTAAACATTCGTCATCCGAGTGTTCTCTGTCAACAGCAGAAGAAAGAAAGAGCGCCTTTAGGTCAACAGTTTTTTTCAGAGCTCTTGTGGGCGATAAAAGTGAAGAGCCTTTTCGGACCTGTTGTTACCATTGGAAATATAACGTGTCTGAGCTTTTCCCTTGGAAATTTCATTCTGAACAATCAGTTATTTAAGATATTTAAATTATACTACATTAAGCCATCGTTACAACATTAAAAGTAAAAATAACTTTTTTGGCCTCCTAAATTCAAAACTTTAAAAAAACGGCGTGCAGTCAAAAATGCCATAGATGCCAATCCTGCAGCGAGCGATTTGTAACTTTTTTCTTTTTCTTTTTTTCATTGTTTTTATTGATTAATTATGATTTCAATTTAGCGGGCGCACCACCCCATGAGCACGCAATTTTGCGTATTCGAAACGGATATTTTCTACTGCACGACATTTTAAGCTCTTAAGCTGAAAATTCTGAAAAGTCGTTTTAGTTTACATAAAATGTTCCCTATTAACGGCGTGCAGCCGAAAACGCCTGATTTGAATACGCAAAACTGTGAACTAACCACCGGAAGAAAGACTCATAAAATTTAAAGTTGTTATATATTTTGTAACTTGGCTTTTTTCGCTTTTTTGTAGAAAACTTTCCACAAAACCCTAATTACTATGTGTTTCAGCATGCAAAAGATATACCAAACTTTTTTTATTCCTTTTTTTTCGTTTTATTGATTATGTATGACGGGCGCGGCAAGCGATATTGGCACGAACTCTTGCGTACTCGAGTAGGGCATTTTCGACTGCACGCCATTTTTTCTCCGAATTCTAATACTCAAAAAAACTGGGTCTTTTTTATTTTTATGTTATAAAGTTAGCTTAGAGCATTAAAAACGTAAAATTATATTTAACAAAAAATCATTGAATCGGTTATTCTAGTGTTTTATTAATGTTTTTTCAATAAAGAAACTACGTATATATGAACGATTATAAAAACGAATCGTGGAATTTAGTGATTTGTAAGTTTTTAAATTCAACCCTATTAATGGCGTGCAGTCGAAAATGCCCGATTGTAGTACACAAAAGAGCCAGAGTTTTTTTGCGTATTAGAACAGGAATTTTTGACTACACGTTATTTAAGCTCCGAATTTGAATACTTAAAAAAATTTGTTTTTATTCTGTTTATTTGTTGCAAAGTCATCTTAAACTAAAAATATAAACACTTTAACAAAAAATCGAAACTTTTTTATTGCACAGCTATTTTTACCGAATTTTCGTGAATAGTGCAATTGTTTAACGCTGAGAAAGAACTTTTCTAAAGTGCATTAAAATAATCTCCAGGTCACCGTAACCCATCCATTTTCTGTTATTGAAAGGATTTCCGTTTGGTGCCATAAGTTTAAATCAGTGATTTGTGATTAAAATGAATTTGGAAACTTGTAAATTAAAGCCAAAGTTCTCACAAAAAGCTAAAATTGGCTCAACAGAGCAAAGATTCGACTAAGAATAGTCGTACTAGAAGTCAAGAATCAAGGTGAATACAGCCTTCATTGAGTTTCAACCGAAATATCAGAAGTTCGAGAGTTCCGTAGAAGAAGTCAAAAGAGAGACCAAACAAAAGTTTGGGGGTCAAGTCCCGTGACTTTCAAATGCCAGAAGGAAGGAAGTAGAAACAGTTTTAGGGCGGAGGGCGTTGTCGCCGAAGAGTGACAATCCCTGGCGAGATTATAAGTGGGCTGTGCAAGGCGGCGCAGGGTCGAGGAAGCGACGGCGCCCACTTGAACCCGAAACGTTCAGCACAAACATTTCAGACACGTAACTTTAGACGTCGCCTTTCCGAGAGAAAATCAACAGTTATTAGTGGAATGTGGGGAATTTAGAAAAGGGCCATAAAATCAACCAAAATTTGAGAATTTAGGGCTAACACTAAGATAAGTTGGAAATTTACTACTTCGATGAACAGGATTGGCTTCTGACTCAATTTTTCACTCAAAAATTTGGTCAGGACAAATTTTTATGGATTTTTTTCTTCATTTTCCTATGTTGTTCTATTTTTCTTTACGAATTTGCATACTTTTTTTTGGATATTCAAAAGAGCATTACAAAACTTCAAAAATGACCTTTTTGACTTTTTTCAAGCCCATCCATCCTAAAAATCAACAAAATGTCATGTAAAACTACTCACTTAAAAAAATGCCAAATTGGGGTAGAGAAAACAAAATTTGAGGATTGGAACCGGGGTCGCGAGATTTGCAAGCGAGGATGCTACCACTTAACCACACTCATTTGGACCCGGAGTTAGGCGCCACCTTAGTTTTTTTTTCGAGTTCGAATCCTCACTTGGAAATTATATTCTGCCGCACTTTTTTTAAAGTCTGAATTTAGTTTTGAGTTTGATTTTCACTTTTTAAAGAAAATTTTAAAAAAAAGAAAAAAGTTCCCCATATTTTTGCTGTTGGCGCTGGAATGCGGACGCCATTTTTTCTTAAACGCAGCTTTCTTTGGATTACTGTAGTTGTGTTTGAAAGCTCTACTATCTTATTGTTATTGTTTTTATCCTTTTTCAGTTGAATTTGTATAAAGTAATAATTAAATTGTAAAATTAGCTATTTATATTGGTCATTGGTAGGCTCTGGCCATCGCCGAGTTCGGTTCTCTTTGGATAATTTTATGGTTGAAATTAACCGCAATTCCTTTGCGACGGCAGATAATACGGTATCCCTTTGTTATAGTGTCGTTTAAACGAACTAGCTTTAGCACATTTTCAAAAATACAAATTGACCTTACCTCGTTGTCATATCGATCAGCTTGATCCACAACAGCTATGAGGAAGATGGATTTTCCAAAAACGCTGTGACTTCCACGGTCTAGAATCCTCGCAATAGCTGCCTTGGCATGTGCTAGAGAGGCCGGTCGTCTGAAATGCAGGCGATGGTCACAATGGAATTGCCCAACTTGGCCGAGAACAGGAGAATGTGGCCATTGCGGGCGATCACGTTTTGGGCAAAAGCCCAGTTGTGGTAGGAGGAGATGCTGAGGTCGATTCGGCAACGATTTCCTGATGGAAGGGCGAGGGAGAGGGGGATTACACCTCCTGGAAGGATGGGATTAAGAGAGAGAGAGAGAGAGAGAGAGAGAGAGAGAGAGAGAGAGAGAGAGAGAGAGAGCGAGAGAGAGAGAAACAGAGAAAAATAAGAGAGAGAGAAAGAGAGAGAAAGAAAAGAAAGAGAGAGAAAGAAACAGAGAGAGACAACGAGAGAGAGAGAGACAGAGACAGAGAGAGAGAGAGAGTCAGAGCGATGCAGAGAGAGAGAGAGAGAGAGAGAGAGAGAGAGAAAGAGAGACAGACAGACAGACAGACAGAGAGACAGAGAAAGAGAGACAGACAGACAGAGAGACAGAGAGAGAAAGAGAGACAGACAGAGAGAGAGAGAGATAGAGAGAGAGAGAGAGAGAGACAGGCAGAAACAGAGACAGAAACCCAACCTCCCAGAATGTCGTTGTACTTGACGGCCGGTTCGATTACCCCATTTGGCGACAGAAGTGCTCCCAAGAAGGTCTCAATCGGAAAAGTGTCTCCACACATGATAGAAGCCTAAATTTACAAATGTACTTATTTTTAATCATTTTTTTTACATTCACTCGAAGATCACACTTGAATGGATTGATGGTTGAGTTGCAGGCAGCCTCACAAACTCTAGCCAATTGATCTTTTCTGAAAACAGTTTTTATTTCAATTTTAATTAACATTTTTTCAAGATTTCAAATTTTTCAGTTTAAACCCAACCCAAAAATGCTGCTGCAATCGCTGTTCCTACTCCAGTGACCGTCATCTGAGGCCCCTGTCCCTGCCCCAATGAAGACTCCTCCAGTTGATTCAGCCAGGGCTGTTCCCTACAAAATTAATTAAAACTTAACAAAACTAGTAAAAATTAAACAAAAATGCAGATTTTTAGCAATGAGTCATCAGGAGGGATGTTGTAACAGTTGCCGAAAGGGGCGCTGGCACTGTTTGTACAGTGCAGGGGAAAACGTGTGGGCAATGTTTGGAACGCCAAACAGGGTGGATTTGGGTGGAACGAGTGAGTGAGTGAGTGAGTGACTTTTTCATTTTTGAGCAACGATGTTTTCAAATTTAAAGTTTTTATATATTTTTGTAATTTGGCTTTTTGAACGTCTTTTTTTTGAGGAAAAATTGCCCTAAAACATAAATAATATGTGTTTCAGAAGGCAAAACTTATATATCAAATATCATTTTATTGTATTTTATTCATTTTTATTGATCTTCACGGTAGATATTATGTGAAGTGCACGGCTGCCAGTTTTATACGAACATTAGCGTATTCGAGACAACATTTTCGATAGCACGCCATTTTTGCTCCGATTGTAAAAACTCCAAAATAGTGTTTAAAAAAGATTATTTTGCTAGTTTATAGTATTCAATATAGAATTGTAAATAAATGTTAACATAGAAATCATTGATTTTGAACGAGTTTTCTAAGGAATAATTATATTTTTGCGGACATGCCGGGAAAATTTTTCCTACTATTTTATAAAATTAATTAAAAAAAACACATTTAAAATTAATTAAAAAACATTATAAATTAAATTAAACTTACAATTAATGCAAAAATATAAACGATTTTTGTTGAGAAAAAGGTAACTTGTTATTTTTTCACGCCTTTTGAATAAATAAATCGTATAAAGCGTGAAATTTAGTGGTTTTTGATTTTTCAAATACAACAATATTAATCGAGTGCATGAGTGAGTGAGTGAGTGAGTGAGTGAGTGAGTGAGTGAGTGAGTGAGAGAGTGAGTGAGTGAGTGAGTGAGAGAGTGAGACAGTGAGCGCCCGCTTTTTATTTTTGAGCAGGGATGTTTTCAACAATTTTTCAATTTCCAAGCCTATTTTCAATGTTCAGGCCCTCTTTAAGCCTCCCAACCGGCCCAGACACATAAGCTGAGCTCATCTTGTTTTCCAACCACCTCTGTGTATGCCTCATAATTACCTCTTCACGGGCTGTGGGTATGTGTGGCCTAACGAGTTGCGTCAGAAAATGTTTACTTCCGGCCAAGTTTGTTTTGCAAATTAATCGCGTTAGAAACTAGTGAGTCATCGCATCTCTTAAAAGGGATTACGTGTGTCTGATATCATTAAAGGAAATAACAAATTCTTATTCATACCGTGCAACTGATAATAGGGAAATTGCGAATTGAAGGGGGACCTTTAAAGATCCCCAAAGTTAGGATCTGTTTCAGCGGCCGATTTCTTATGGGTTTGAGTAACATAAGGTTTTAATAACAATTGCGCTTCTGACTCTGAGATCATTAAAGGGGAAAACGGTAAGTAACTAATTTTTCTAATTTTGTGATAAAATCCTATATCTCATTCCCCTGATTCCGAAGGAGCGCTTGAAATTTTGGGGAAATTGTCATTTGAATTGCCGCCTACTCTGCGTCTCTCCATTTCCCACACTCTCTCACCCACTCTAGTCATGTTTTCGTGCGGCAATTGCAAGACTCGGTCGTGTAAACGCGCCCCTTTTGCAGTACAAATCATATAAAAGGGGTATGTTTCATAATCGTGGAAACGATATCTAGTCAATCTAGTCCATTGTAGGGACACTTTCAACAATCAATTTTACGAGTTTCTACCCCTTCTGCCGATTTCGTCTGGGTTTGAGTCGGGCAAAACTATAGAGCGGGTAAAAAGAAAACGAGCTAGAAGTTAAGTCCCCTTTCTCACCTGATGATGAAGCTGTGGCAGTAGATCGTAGTGACTTGGATCACAGATGAGCACAAATACAGGAGGTGGTTCTACGGCTCCTTCTGCCAAAACTGAGTTTCTTGCTTTGTCAAGGGCCATGGGGGAATCTGAAGAATCTCATATTAATCCCACTGTTTTATACCATACCAATAAGGTAGAGTTGAGTCCTCGGCTGCTGATTTTCTTCAAATGAGGAGTACTCATCAGCTCCGTAACAGCGAATTACCGCTGGTCCATTGGATGAGTGGAAGACGTCGTTTCTTAACATCACCTAAATGTCAATTTTTTACTTTTAGGGGAAGGCCCTCGTATTTGGACTGCAAAAGGGGCGCGTTTACACGACCGAGTCTTGCAATTGCCGCACGAAAACATGACTAGAGTGGGTGAGAGAGTGTGGGAAATGGAGAGACGCAGAGTAGGCGGCAATTCAAACTAACTTGCCCAAAATTTCATGGGCTCGTAAATTGGTTTATTTTTATCCAAAATGGGTAAAACACGCATTTTTTTCAAAATCGTGGGAATGATGTCTTGGCTTTTATAACAAAAACATTTAATTTTACTCGGTCCTCCCACTTTAAGAGGATTCTCTGTTTCTCTCTCTCTCTCTCTCTCTCTCTCTCTCTCTCTCTCTTACATTCATTTCTGTGATAAATTGAGCCACTGTTGAAATATCACCATGAACAGCCAGATCTACAGAGGCAGGGCAGGGTTCTCTCAATTTTTGCCTAAAACAAAGATAATTTGAATCAGAAGCTTATTACCGTTGAAGAAAGAAGAGGGAAGCTTCGGAAACTACAACATCAGCGCACCGTTGTTTAGCATAACAGCGAGAGATCATAGGATTGGCTACGAAAGAGGCAAATTGGTGGATCATATTGTCTCGAAGCTCGAAAAGACGAGTGAGCTGGCGATATCTGAAATTGTCTCTTGTTCTCTCTCTCTCTCTCTCTCTCTCTCTCTCTTCTCTCTCTCTCTTCTCTCTCTTCTCTCTCTCTCTCTCTCTCTCTCTCTAACCTGTGATCCTCCTGCAACAAATCCTTCAAAAAAGCCATGTCCCTATCCAACAGATAAACACCCTTATGCTTCAAACTGTCACTTTTATGGTTTTGAATAATCTAAAAACAGGATTTTAAATTTCAATTTAAAAAAACACCTCTAAGAATAATTCAGCATGTTCTAATAAACATTCATTAAAATCGTGCTCAGCACGTTGGACGAGATCAGTCTAAAACATTTTATTTTTGAAATTTTATAAAAAGTCACTTGAAACCGGTCATAAACCATGGCAGCTTGGTTCGGAGCTAGGGCTTCGTAAGGTTCGCAACCCTGAAAATGACGTCAGAGAATGACGTCTATCAGACATACCTGTAGAAAAATGCTAACGTCTTGGAGGGTCCTTCCAGGGGTGACCTGGGTGGTCTCAGCCAGTAGAAATTCAAAGTCTTCCTCCAGCCTCTCTTGGCGTTGCTCAGCCTCTATGGAAGTTTTGTAGGACTCGTAATAATCCCTGGCTTCGCTTCTCATCAAAATCTCTGCTGGTATTCTTGGGTCAACCCGTTTGTCCTCATAAAGAGTGTCAGGGGAGAGGGGGTCCAGTTGTTTTCCTGAAAGAAAACTCTTTTCTTTTAGATTGTATCAACACCTTAAATAAAAATAGAGGCTGATTTTTTGACTTTTGGGCCCTTCTCCAAGGAAAAAGTCGGTTCCGCAGGGGTCTACTTATAGTTGACGCCAGTCCTAGTTTCCCAGCGGTTCACAAATGTAACCTTGACGCAGAATTACGTACTTTTGCTTAAACGCACATTTTTGTACGCAATTTCGCGTTTGGTGTCATGTGACTAAGCAAACTGTCGACCGCGCGACCAGGGTTCCATCCCGCTCAGAGCACTATTTTCCCCACTTTCTACAGAAAATATATCGATATTTAGCTTTTAAAAATGAAAAAAACACGCTAAAAAGGCATTTTCAAAATATAGGACTTTAAGATCTTAATTATTCACTAAAGCAAGTAAACGTTGTAAATTTAAATAATTAAAAAATCCTAGTTTTTTATTCTTTGACATGCTTTAAAGTCCTTATGTAAAAAACAATTAGAATACCCAAAAAGTTCAATTTAAAATGAAATTACTTATACTAAATTTTCATTTTCATTTTTTTGCAACAAATACGTTGACTTAAAATTTCATTTTCGGCAATTTTTGATTAAATAAAACAAATAGAAAAAAACTTGTGGTTATGTGATAATTTAGGCATAGGCTTATTTTTTGTGACACGCGCTTTTTTGCAATTTTATTTTAACATTTCGGGTAAACGTAGATAAAAGAACCTAATTATCAGGCAAACATCAAAGGTTCAGATCCGCCATTAAGTTTTTTTACAGGCACATTAAATTTGTAAATATTTAATTACCTAACGTCCCAAGAGGTTGAAAATACTCCTCAAAGAAGGCATGCGAATGGATTATCCTCCTAGCATCCGCCCAGGTCGTCTGAGGCACGTCGTGGCTATCCAACAATGCGGCAAATACGTGAGGTAGCTTTGGAAATAACGCCTTCAGTCTATAAATAACAATTTTTGTATTTAAAAAGAAGGGGGCACCCACCTGGCGCCCATCCAATGCTCCCTGGCTTCGTTCACATGCTGGTCGTAGAGTTTTTTGGCGGCAGATGAGCCGAAACAGCGGATGAAGGCGATAAAGTCCTTGTGACGGTCGATTCCCAGCTTCAGACGCAAACTGAAGAATTTTTGCGATATTTGGTTGACTGAAAATGAACCTTGAGTAGGAAAGTCTTTGAGCAGGCCAGCTGTCAATTGGGACGATTCCTTGGAGAAGACGGATGAAGCTCTGTCTGAAAAGGAAACATTTAAGTTAAAAATGATTTTAATAATGTCGATGCAGCTTCCTTTTTCAATAGGATTGAGCGGAAAAGCGAATTCAGTACGCGGCGCCAAAAAGCGGCGAGCCCTTGATTATCATTGGGCGCCGCGGAGGCAGACTCGTAGTCCCATGTGGTCTAGTGGTTAGGATTCGTGGTTTTCACCCACGCGGCCCGGGTTCGATTCCCGGCATGGGAAATTGTTTTGCTTTTCTGTTCTTATCATCGAATTTTAAGTTGTTAAGCAATTGAACATTGAAAAACTTGTGTTTCTTTTTTGTAATTACACCTTATTCAATGATTTCCAGCAAGTTTTACGGACACTTTTAGAAAAAAATATAGAAAAAAGGGGCGAACTGGGGATTTAAAGCAGCGCTGTCTCTCTGACTACGAAAGTGGTCTAGTGGTTAGAATCTTTGGTTTTCACCCAGGTGGCCCAAGTTCGACTTCCGACATGGAGAAATATTTTTCTTTTTGTATACATTTAACTATTTCAACTTTTATTAGCAGTGGATCTCATTAAAAAATGAAATCTTTTTAAAATTTCTTCATATTTTAGCCCCCAGTCCCCCCCAAAACGCGCCTTTTGCCATTCGCCGTGCCCACTATTCCCAGCCGTCATTGCGCAAATAGCTCCCCTATGTTTGGCGCTCGTTATCATGAAGCGCCCCGTCTAATTAACTATTAAAAGTCAGCCCGAAAGCCTGCAGAAAGAGGCACTTGGGAAATAAGGCCCCCAGAATTTTAAACCCAATTGGAAAGGAAAAAGGAAATTCGATTTGGAAGTTTTGTGGAAAACACTCACCTGATGTCATTTTTCCTCTCGGCGCTGATTTTGGCGGCCTCTCCAAAACAGGAAACTTTCGATTTGAATTTTCCCTTCATGGCCATGGTGGCGGCACAGCTGAAGGCGTCTTCTATGTTGACGTTCATGTAGGAGGAGGTTTCAATCTGAAAAAAGCATTCCATGCGAGAGTTTATTAGCCTGCGGCGCGGTGTCAATCACCTTGACCCGGTGGCGCAATGGCAAGAGGTCTGATTCATAAGCTAGATGTCGGGGGTTCGACCCCCGGTGTAGTTTTTTCTTTTGCTTTTTGTTGCTTTTGTGTTCTTTCAATACTCTTTTTCGTCTATGTAGAATAAATATTTTTCTTACCACAGGGCAGGTCAGCCCTTTGAAGATTTTCCCGTTGACCAGCTGTTGCACCGCTTTCCTCCACTCCTCGTCCCATATATCACACTTGCTGATGGCGAGTACCAATGGTTTTTTCGTTTTTACGATGTTGCCGAGGATCGCAAGGGAGGAGGTCAGTTGGCTGAAAGGCAGGGGTTAGAGAGAGAGAGAGAGAGAGAGAGAGAGAGAAAGAGAGAGAGACGAACCTCTCAAAATTCCTTCCGGGCACTTGACTGGCATCAAAGACGTAGAGGAAACCGTCAACTTGACATTTTCCGTCGGGGAGGACTTGTTGGGGGAATTCAACTTCCAAGCCCAGTTGTTCCTAAAACAGTCTCTGTCTCTGCCTCTCTCTCTCTCTCTCTCTTTCTCTCTCTCTCTCTCCCTCTCTCTCTATCTCTAAGCCAATCTCTCTCTCTTTCCCTCTCTCTCTCTCTCTCCCTCTCTCTCTATCTCTAAGCCAATCTCTCTCTCTTTCCCTCTCTCTCTCTCTCTCTCTCTCTCTCTCTCGCTCTCTCTCTCTCTCTCTTTCTTCTGTATCTCTTTTGTCTCTCTCGGTCTCTCTCTACCTCTCTCTCTCTCTTTCTCACTCACTCAATCACTCACTCTCTCGCTCTCTCTCTCTCTCTCTCTCTCTCTCTCTCTCTCTCTAACCTTCTGAAGATACATCAATTTATCCTTGCTCTCCAACTTCGTCCTAGCCGCCCTTTTCGGGTAACTCTCCAGAGTCGACGGTCCCGCGAGTGGTTCAAATGTCTCATCATCCAGGAATTCTGAAATCCCTTTGTTGACAGTTCCGTCTCTTCTGCTTTCTCACCCGTCTGCTCAACGACCCGTAAATTGATCGTGCCGCCGCCATCTTCGATATCAATACAACGATCTCCCCAGTACAGCCAGTGGTCGTTGTTCACCACAGGAGAGCCACTGAAGTCGGTCTAAAACAAAAAAACAAAGATGTTTAAAAGCCCGTAAAAGGGACCGCCAGGGACCTTTTTAGACTTTACATCAAATTAAAGCTTGAAAAATTATTCTAGAAAATATATAACAGTTTTGGAGAAATCTGAATCTGAAATGCCATTTTTTGGCCATTCCAGGGAACAGGCGGTGGAAATTGGCATTTTAACGAACTACGTGCACGGTGTTTACGCGCCCGTTCAATTTATCAATTTATCGATTTTTGGTCGCCACTTTCGAATTTTCAATGTTCCCGCCTGAAAAGACACAGAAAACTCTGGTCGTCTGACATGGTAGCTCCCGCGAGTTTCACACCCGTACGGGATCGGCGGCCGCGGTAGTCCCACCGGATACAATAATGAGAGATATAGTCAAATACAAAGAGGTCCCTGACGGTTTTTTTAAAGGCTGGACCCCTAACTACCCTCTTTTTACAAGCCCCGAACACGCTAGCCGGTGTCCTGAGTGATGGAGCAGGTGACAACAGTGAGTAGGCCGTTGTATCATAGACACGGCTGTTAGCATAGTCTGCTAATTTGTTGCGTGCGGGCGGTGTTCCGCAGAAAAAGTGATAGTATAGTTGTCCTTTGGTTTTTTTTCAGGACCCACCTGCGACAAAACTGAAGAATGCTCAGTTATGAAGTCGTCAAAGTCTCCTCGAACGAAGCGATTGCAAAGAAGGGATTTACCCACTCCCTGAATTTGAAATTTATTGGTTTTTAAATTATAAACTTTTAAGCGTTTTAAAAAACTTTTTCTAAATTAAAAAAAAACTAACCTGTCTTCCTTTTACATTTTCTTTACCACTAACGCCAACTACGGCAATCGTTACGGTTCGAATTGACATCGGGGTGCATGGGTGGTGAGATGATTGTCACATAACAGGGAAGAAGTAATATGAGGAGCTGAAATGGTGGAAGTGAAATTTGATGGTATTTAAGTATGTAGCCAGGCAAAGCAAATTTGAGTTTTTGTAATTAAAACAGCAGGTATATGAAAGAATCGGGAAACGGCCAAAGCTTATGAAAACGAAAAAAAGACGGAAAGTGCTTCAAGTCGAGGAATCGGGACTGCTCCTGTGATTTTCCATTTCAGAAATGCAAAAAGGTTTCAAAGTGTTCTTTTAAAAAATTTGATACGGTAACAACTTGATCAAGTAGTGTAAAAGGCTTAAAAGTCGTAAAAAGGGAAAGGAATTCTTAAACACATCTGACGAAAGTAAATTGCGTGAAAAAAACCGAAGGAAAATGAGAGAAAAACCGTGTAAAAAGCGCAACTTTGACGATATAAAGAGAAGGAACAAGGGAAAAGGAAAGTGTTTTTAAAGAGAGTAAAGAAAAGCAGCGAAAGAAGAAAGAAGAAAAGAAACAAAGAAATGAAATTTCACGTAAAATGAAGTAAGGAGTGGCAAAGATTGAGACTAACAACTAATCGAAATATGGGTGAGATCACAGAAAGTGACAAAAAAATCTTTAAAAAATATGTATTTGGATACAGAACTTTTAAAGTTTTTAAAGTTTCGGGTTTATGTTTCAATCTCTCGAAAAATAGAGAAAGAAATAAGAAATGAAATGGAAAGAGAAAAAAGAGAAAAGAATTAGAGAGAGAGAGAGAGAGAGAGAGAGAGAGAGAAAAGAGAAAGAAAAAGCGAGAAAGAGAGATAAACATAGAGAGAGATAGCGAAAAAAAGAGGGAGAGATAAAAAAAGAGAGAGAAAGAGACGACGAAAAAAAATGAAAGAAAGAAAAACGAGAGGGGCCGAAAATTCCGGAATAAGCGGTCAAAAAAATTTGCAAGGGATAAAACAAATTTGAACTAAAAATTTCCATGTTTCATGAGATTTCGTTTGACTCCCATTTCTCCCGCGCGAACAATGGCCATAAAACGGAAGCCTGAGGCCCGGTGATCAGGATCAGACAAGTTTGTACAGCAACGGATACGCTCGTACTCGCTCGTTTGCTGAAACTAGTCGCTTAATTGGCTGCCGTTAGTCTTCCACTGCAATTTCGCACAAAAAGAGCCAAGTGTTTTCGCCCCGGAATTGTGGGATGCGCCGCCCAATTGCCATTCGTTGAATAATGCATGTCCTGTGCACATTCCACAAAAACGTACTCCTGGAATTTGGAGCGTTAAATCAAATCGTTCTTTGAAATTTCAATAGCAAAATTCAGAAAAACGAAAAATCTCATTTTTATAGCCTAAAAATGGGACCCTTTGCAATTGAGTGCCTCTATTTTGACGCTAAAAAGGGAAAATCGAAGCAAAACATGAGAAAATTGCCACATCACTCCAAAAATACTTGATTTTCAGTCCAAGAGGGCTATATAACAAGTAAAGTGACCAGATGGCTCGTTGGAAAATGTGACAATGGGGGCGACAAGGGGGCGGCGGCCACACCGGAAATGCATGGCGGGTCAAATGCGGGTGGCGGCTGGCGGACGAGGCCGCTGGGCTGGGATAAATCAAATCCCAGAGATGTAAACCCTGCACTGGCAAGTCGCCGAGGCGTTGAAAGAACGCTAATTGACACCAACAACGTTCTAGGAGCAGAGATAATGGAATTGGAAGAGGCGGTTTAAGGCCTTAATGTTGGAGGGAACAGGGGAGGCGGCCAAAGGTTAATTTGTTTCTCTCTCTCTCTCTCTCTCTCTCTCTCTCCTCGCTCTCTCTTTCTATGCAACTTTCTCTCTCTCTCTCAACAATATATAGCTTATTTTCAATTTGTAAAAATTGAAACATATTGCAAATATTTTGTTGTTTGAAAACAAAACCTTGAGCAATGTTGACAGAACACATGTTAACCTAACACAAAACGACAACAAACAGGCGTTGTGAAATTGGATATTCTTTTTTCTAAACTGGTTCAACTTCGGTTTCAAAAGATAAATTAGAGAGGGAGAGAAAAGATAGAAAAGAAAAATATATAAATAACGGTTTGAGTGATAGCGGGCTCGATTTCAAATAGAGAGAAAGCGAGAAAGAAAGAAAGAGAGAGAGAGAGAGAGAACGAGAGAACGAAAGAAAAAGATAAAGAGAGAGAGAGAGAAGTAGTAACAAAACAAGAGAAAACCTCTCGAGGTGTCCGCGTTGCAACATCCTCGACAAGAAAATAGATGGCTCGCGACGTTTTCTCAAAACAACGCCGCGTGACAAGTCATCCGCAAAAAGCCGCAAATGCAAATGCAAAAATAGCCTCTTCTTGTTTATCCAAGTGGCGAAGGGGGGGTTTTAGGCCTTGCGAAACATTTATCTTCTGAAATGGATCAAGGTTTCAATTTATAACGATTTTTTGTTAAATTTTTGATCTGTATTTTAATTGATTTTTCCAATTTTGACAAAAAGGCCTGCTTTGAAGCAAAAAAAAATAATTAAAAACTGTCAATTCTGGTTTAAAAAAATAGGAGGGTGAAAATGAGGGGAATTGTTTGATTTCAACGCATAAGTTTTAAAATGACATTAATTTTTAAAAATAGGCTATTTTTGATTTGCAAGGGCAATAAACAAAGATAACTGGGCGCAAAGTGTGGGCGTTTAGGGAGAGCAGCCTGCTAAGAATTAGGTCGGGCAGTGTAATACAATACCACGGTCCACTCAACGAGCAGAAGGCGCGAACACATTCCGAATCGGACTCACTGATTGAATAGTTTATGGGTAGTATAGCGAACAAATAGAAGAAAATCCATAAATTTAGTGGAAAAAGGGAGAAAAGTCATAAAAAACTCTTGAAAGTGGTCAAGTAAATTCGAACATTTGATACGGACTGCGGTTTGGGTTTAAAAATAGAAATAAAAGGGGAATACATCGAGAAACTTGTTATTTTGAAAGCGAGAGAGGGAGATATGAAGAGAGAGAGAAAGGAAGAGAGAAAGAAAGAAAGAGAGAGAGAAAGAGAGAGAGAGAGAGAGAGAGAGAGAGAGAGAGAGAGAGAGAGAAAGAGAAAGAGAGAGAGAGTGAGAGAGAGAAAGAGAGAGAGGGGGAGAGGAAGAGAGATAGATGGGGAGAGGGAGAACGAGAGAGGTGGAAAACATGAATTTTCATTCATTTTTAAAATTTCAACAATATTTTGAAGAAAAAAAACACAATCATTGAGAAAAAAGGAAATAAATCAAATGAGGGAAATCAGAAAAATCAGGAAGAGACGAGTTTGATAAAGAGAAAAAAGTAGGCAAAGGCGATGTGGCAAGTGAAATTGATTGCGGGAAAGTAGAGAACAAATAGGAAAAATATATAAAAACGAATTGAAATAGAGATGGTAAACTAATATTTAAAATAATGAGAAAAAAACAAACTAAAAGAAATATTTTCAGCAAATTTATAAGAAACAACAGTCTCCGGTTGGTAATCCGGACCCGTATTTGTCCATCGGTTGGCGATCGCGAGCGCAGCGGGGGTGAATCAGCTGTGTTGGGCCACGCAAAAAGCAGAACGGCGCAATCGCCTAATATGAAGAGGGGATTAACCCCATCGGCGGCGGAAGAGACTACAGTTAACCTTATTTATCGCCAAAAAAAGAATTTTGCTCCCTTTTAAAATTTGTAAAGTTTTGGGCAAAAAGAAATAAAAGAATAAAGTGAATAAGGCGTAATTAGTTGCGCAATTGCGCTGTCAACAAGGAACAGTCGGGCGAGCGTGGCGGCGGCGAAGGAAAGAGGCCATTTGGGTGTTATCTTGTGGCCGGCGCTATTGGTCTCGCGGCGACTGGCCGACGAAAACGAGCGCTCTCTGCTGAAAGCTGCCGAATATGGCTGCAGACACAACAACAAAGCGAAATTGAAGCGGACTGAGCTAGGTTAGGTAGGTTTCGTCTGACCTGGGGGATCCTTGGCATTAATTTTAAGTATTCGCAAAGGGAAAAAGCCTTTTTAGGCATACTTTTCATAGGTCGTAGAAAATAAATTTTCGGAAATGTTTAAATATTATTTGGTCGTTTAAATATTTCGTTTTAGTTACTCATTTTTGGAACAAATGTTTTTTGATGAAATTTGAAGATTTGAGACTGCGTCAAATTTCCCATCGTTTTGTGCCTCTTTTGACAAGGATTAAGGGTCTGCAAAATATTTTTTATTTTATGCTTATTTCAAATTTCTTTCACCGCAAAACTGTTTTTTTCTGAAAGGTTAAAAAAAGAAAACTAGTATTAAATTTTATATTTTGTGTCTCCTTGAAAATAGAAACTTGTTTTCGAAGTTTACAAAATTAATCTGTTGTAAACAAACAACATTTTAAAACTGCTTGTATTGATAGTTTTTGGTCAAATGGTTTTTAAGGTTTTCAATCTAAAATGCTAACTTCAGGCATTCCAGGTGGAAATTGCTTGTTACCCGTGTTGTTATTGGCCATAGAAAAAGCAAACATTTACAAATAGGGTAGTTAGTATTTACAAATAGTTAAGTAGGCATATATAGGGTAGTTCGAATCTTCCTTTACATAGTATCTTTTGCAAGTGTAGAACTTTTGTTTACAACACATCGCTACTTTTTCGCACTTATCTAGCCATTGTAATAGGTTGGCCCACAAATGCGGAGCGGTGGTTTCCTCGTATGAACCGTAGAAGAGCGTGATGATATATCGGGCAGAATGACGTCCCCAAACCCCAAGGAATTGAGATTGCGCTCGAAGGTTATTACTAAACTTTTAATGCAAAATAAACAGACAGCAAATGGCGACGATCCGGCAGGTGATCAGCATGACGGGTCGACGCAGGACATCAGGCTTCAGAAATACATCGGTCTTCTTCATAACATCAGCAGAACAGTTCTGAAATGCAGGAATGAGCAACAGAACAAGGGAACATTTTCCCCAAGGGTCAGTTGCCAAGTCAAAAGCCTAGGACCTGTGAGATTGGCGATATCACGGGTTAAATCAGATTTACACAATTTAAGTTGCCCAAAATGGCGAGAATTACCAGTAAACACTAACCTTACAATTCGGCAGGAAAACAATTTGCATTGCGTCAGTGCGCGTGCTCCGGGTATACTGTAGCTTTAGTAAAGGCGCGCGCCTTGTGAAGGGACCTTTAATCAGTAATTCTTTCTGAGTTCTCTTTAACGCAAGTATAACCAGATTCTGGATATAATTCGATGTTTCTTATGGAAACAGCAACACAGCAAAAATAACAGATAATAATAAGCTTTGAATGAGTTAAATTTTTACTTAAAACCACGGCCCAGCCCGCGTTTCACCCATCGTTTAATAAAATTTCGTTGACCGCAAAGGCAAACAATAATCTACAACTGACCATTACGTCTAGCATGTTTTTTGTTTACGCACCTGACACTCTACTTCATTATTCGTAACGGCCGGATCTCCTTGAAACTAACCTTACATAAAAAAATAGTTATATATGCGTATAAAAGTAACGCAACCTTGTTTGCTAAGCAACAAGGAACCAAACCTGCCACAATTGCATTTTTACACGTGACCTTGTGTTCAATAAACACATCGCCCTCCCGCGATAACCACAAAAATCGCACAATGTGCTTATTTTGAGCTCTTGTAAAACTCATTATCATCGTTTATAATTATTGTTTTGTCATTCGTTTGAGTCTTCTGGTCCGCTATCAGTAGCTGTTTGTTTCCGTGTCACCACTTTGGCAGGTTATTGTGGTTTCTCACGATAAGATGAGTAACACCCCCTTTTTGAATTTTGCAAAAGTGTGATTTCAACGCTGTTTTTTTCCAAATGCTAGTACTACTATGATAAGACTCATAACAAACAAAAAAATTTAACCCGGAAGGCTGCGTCTCCATCTTATTATTCAGGATCAAAAATATTTTAAGCTTCGACTTTTTAGATTTTCCTGAAAGATTTTTTTCTCTTTTAAATGCACCATAAGGACTACTGTTTGAGCAATAGACAATTTTTGTCAACTGGTTGTTCCATGGTACAAAAACAGTTGAAATTGTAAAAAAGAAGTCTGGGGCCGGAGCTGGAGCTGGAGCTGGAGCTGGTGCTTGTGCTGGAGCTGGTGCTGGGGCAGGCGCTGGTGCTCCTCCTCCACCACCACCAGCTGCTGCTAAAAATAGTTTGTCTCCTTTCTTCTTTCACAACCACTTTCAATTGTATGGAAACAACTCACGTGTGGCCCTAGCGGCACTGGGGCTAGGAGTTGGTCCACATGTAAGAGTCAAAAGTACGAGGGTAGAGAAAACTAAGCAAAGTTGAAGGGCAGTCATGCCAAAACAAAAGCGGGCACGCTGCCTGCCACCGCTAAGTTCCAGCGCCTTTTATTGTTTCGCACAGTGAACTATTTGTCGATCTTTGTCTAGACTTATCTACAAATTCTCTCCGACGCTCCGGCTGAACTTGGTTGCAGACCAGAATAGTTTACGCAAACAGGTACTACTCTGCAAGATAAAGATGTGTCACGTGCCGAATACTTCAACTTTAAACGGTTAGTACACTACTTAAATGTAATTTTTGAAGAAACTAGAGCTTTTGTGATTTATGCTATTGATAAAAGACAAAAATCGTACTGGAATTCAGGTACCCGTTTTGATCTTAGGGCACACAAAAAGTCGCATTTTTCCGCTGAAAAGTAATGAAAAAACGTTTTTCTCAACTTCACAAAAAAATTATAAACAGATACACATATGAAAAATGTTTGATAACACAACAGGGGATATTTTAGCGGTTGGGGTTTTATTTCGCAGGAAAGCTTCTGCCACGTAATTTGTATTATTGATGTTGGCCGCTAAAACGGGGACCTTCGGCAGCTGAAGGACAGGCTGCCTGACAGCTCGTGACCGTAAAATGTGAAATTAGTTAAAGAATACGAAACAATTTATTTAAAACATAAATATTAAAAATCAGCACAAACGCGATTTCTGAACAGAAAACCAAGTTTTTGGCGATAAAACTCAAAATATAGCACTTGTTTGCGGTTTTTTGTATTTCACTGAAAACTTTTCTATTACAGTAAACGGCTAACTATGTTTTTCTGCTTTTATATGCATTTTTGCATAACTTTTGTAATAAACTCATTTAAAAAGCGCGTTACTATTGTTGTCAAATTTGCTTTTAAAAAGTGTGACCCTTCTTGAAATGTTTGTCAAGATTTTTTTCTAATAATTAAAAGTGTATTCATTAAAAAGATGAGGTTTAACTTACAACAACCTTTTTTGCAATGAATGCGCTTTAAATCATTAGAGAAAAAAATTCTTGACAAAAATTTCAAGAAGGGTCACAATTTTAAAAGCAAATACAAAAATTGCAACGCGCTTTTAAAATAAGTTCATTAGAAAAGTTCTGCGAAAATCGTTGTCAAAACAGAAAAAAACATAGTTAACCGTTTACCGTAATGGTAAATTTTTCCGTGAAATACAAAAAACCGCAAAAAATGCTGTTTTTTAGGGTTTTCGGTGAAGAAATCGTGTTTGTGCTGATTGACAGTCTTTCTTTGACTCAAATTTGAATCATTTTATATATGTGATTTTGTGTTTTGGACTAGTTTGAAAAACTACCGTATCCAAATTTCACCTACCGTAACCCGGCGCCAAAGACCGACCTTAGTCCAAAAGTTTCAGAATCGAGGGATGTCACACACCACTTTTCAGCCGATTCTAAATTTTGAACTTTGTTTCTATGCCACTGGTCTTAAGGTGCCTGCTCGATTCTTACACATACGGCCTCATAAATACCTATTATTGATTATTTAACTGCTAAAGTTTTAATGTTATCACTGAAAAAATTGTATTGAAATTTTTAAACAATAACGAAATTTTACACTGTGTTTATTTACTTAAAAAATAGCAAACTATTTAGTAGTTAGTTGTAAAACAAAATTATTGTTTACTAACGTTATTAAAATTTAATTAAGTTTCGATTAAGCGATTGTCGCGAGCTTGTAAACACAGTGCAAGCCTTGGTAAAGACAAAGCACACATAGCTAGAAAGGCCGCAAGTGAGCATTTACAGTTTGGCCAGAATCATAACATTTATTGCATATAATGATAAAAAGCAACTTGAGCAAAGATCATCGCCTTCTGGTCCCATCCTCAAAGAAGATACCTCCATCAACGGCACAATACTTCGGGCAGATTCCCTTCTCTCCCGCTCCTCCCGCCTTTCCAGCGCCTCCCGGCTTTCCAGGATTTCCATCAGTTCCAGGACCACCGGGAGGTCCAGGGGCTCCCTTCGGTCCCGGAGCTCCCGTTGTCGCATCTCCCGCCGTTCCGTCTCCTCCTGGAGGTCCCGCTGGTCCGGGTGGTCCAGCCGGTCCAGCCTCTCCAGGACCACCCATATCTGAGGCGCCAGGCTCTCCATCCTTTCCAGGCTCTCCTGGAGCTCCATCCTTTCCGGGTGGTCCAGGAGGTCCTGGAGGTCCGGCTTCTCCAGCAGATCCAGCGGGGGCGTTCTCACCATTCTTTCCATCTTCACCAGCAGGACCTGGCGATCCGGGTGGTCCTGCAGGTCCGGGTGGTCCTTCCGGGCAAGGCTGGCAGGGAGGTTGGGTGATCTGCTGGCAAGGTCCAGACGATCCTTTGCCAGGCATTCCGGGTTTTCCATGAGCTCCTGGTTTTCCGGGTCTTCCAGGCTTTCCAGGGATACCGTTGGGGCCTGGAGGGCCCGGTTGGCAGCAACCTGCACAACTGTCTCCACCATGTGAGGCTCCTGCAGCCCCTCCTGAGGATCCACCATCATGGGCTGAGGAACCACCGGAGGAGCCTTCAGCTTGTCCTCCATGAGAGACTCCTGCAGATGAAGCTGCACCTACGACACCATTGCTGTCTCCTCCATGGGAGGCCCCCGAAGCAGAACCTCCATGACTTCCATGAGCTTCACCACTCTCTCCACTTTCTCCGGATTCCGAGCTGGCGCTGGCACTGGTTTTGTAAGAAGCTCCTCTTCGTGTTCTGTTCTGGGGCTCTCCGATTATCGTCTGGACGTCTGAGAGGACATGCCTGGCGGTCACCTGAAATACAACTGCCTGTCTATGTCTCTCTCCCCCTCTCTCTTTCACTCTCTCTCTCTTTCTCTCCCTCCCTCCCCCTCCCTCTCTCCCTCTCTCTCTCTCTCTCTCTCTCTCTCTCTCTCCTTCTCTCTTTCTCTCTCTTCCTCTTTCTCTCTCTTCCTCTCTCCCTCTCTGTCTCTCTCCCTATATCTCTCTCTTTCTTTCTCTCTCTCTCTCTCTCTCTCTCTCTCTCTCTCTCTTTCACCCAACTTACCTTACAAAAAATAAGCTCCGTATCAATCCTGCTAATGGCGTTGTTTTTGTAACTGTAGAGCAACGGTAGAGTGGCAAAGATGGCACCAACAGCTACGACACAGAAGAAAACGGTTGTTTTTATAACGAGCTGGTACGCCTTTATCTTGGCGTCGAACTCCATTCTGAAAACAGATTGTTATTACTCAAGAAAAAAGGGATTGACTAAGATAACCAAAACACAGACAGATAAATGCCACAGACCACCATTTCTAGCAGCTTTATATCTTTTCGGGGCTAACTAGTTGCCGCGACACAGTGACCATGTCTATGAAATATAGCGCCTGGTAGAAACAAGCTTAAACATGTTGGTTGCCAGCATGGGACGTTGAGATGGCAAACAGTGGCTTGTTCTGCCTAAAGACCTGATAATGCAATTTGTATAACCTTCGGCCGCTTAGTGACAGTTGATGGCAACCTAAGGCCGCTTAGGGACAGTTGATGGCAACCTAAGACCGCTTAGTGAAAGTTGATGGTAACCTAAGGCCGCTTAGTGAAAGTTGATGGCAACCTAAGGCCGCTTAGTGAAAGTTGATGGCAACCTAAGGCCGCTTAGTGAAAGCTGATAGCAGCCTAAGGCCGCTGAGTCTTAGTTGATGGCAACCTAAGGCCGCCAAGTGGCTGACATTTCACCTTTCCTTTGCGTCTTTGGTGGTCCCGTTTATAAAACTTTTTCTCTTTTTTGTGGTTCTCTGAAAATGATAGGGAGTCTCGATAATTTTCTTCAAATTTCCGGAGATTTCCGGATTCAACAACTTTCTGGAGGGAAAGTCTCGGCTAATCTGAAAGGATAAGCTATCAATTGCGTCGTTCTCCAGTCAGAATCATGTGTATGAAAAAGTGATGTTAGTTTCAGAACAACAACAACAACAGTAAAACAAATATGATGTTTATGATGTGGAATCGCTGTTTTGTTGCGGTTTCAAGTCGGTTTAAATGCCCATCTGGTTACCACACGTAGATACAAACGTATTCACATACTCACATACACATTCACACACATACATACAAACATACACAGACACACAGACACACATTCACACACATTCACACACATTCACACACGTACGCACACAGACGCTGATCCCACGGCCTTTGGTTGCCAAAAACGTTCCAAGCGGCCTATGGTTATAAGAACGCGGTCATGCGGCCTTTGAATGCTAAAAAGCGTTCCAAGCGGCCTATGATTATAAGAACGCGGTCCATGCGGCCTTTGGTTACCAAAAAGCGGGTGTTTTCATTTTAGAAAGCACTCCAGACGGCCTTTGATTGCCGGAAATCGATGAAAGCGGCCTGTGGTTGCCAAAAGCGGTCAAGCGGGCTATGGTTATGATAATGCGGTCCAAGCGGCTTTTGAATGCTAAAAAGCGGTCCAAGCGGCATATGGTTTCCAAAAGCGGACCAACCGGTATATGATTACGATAATGCTGTCAAAGTGGTCTTTGAATGCTAAAAACGATCCAGGTAGCCTTTTTTGCCAAAAGCGTTCCAAGCGGCCTATGGTTATGACAATGCGGTCCAAGCGGCATTTGTTTGCCGAAAGCGTTCCCAGCGGCCTATGGTTATGATAATGCGGTCCAAGCGGCCTTTGAATTCTAAAATCCAAGCGGCCTTTGAATTCTAAAATCCAAGCGGCCTTTGAATTCTAAAATCCAAGCGGCCTTTGGTTGCCAAAATGCGGGTTTTTTTGATGTCAGAAAGCACTCCAGGCGGCCTTTGATTGCCCGAAATCGATGAAAGCGGCCTATGGTTGCCAAAAGAAAGAAGTTGTTATTTTCGGGTTTTGCTGATCTACGGATCTTTAATAAAGTTCCCTGCATTTACGTCTCTAATTCACCTGTTTCTGATATCTGTATCAAGAATATTAGTCTGAAAGGTTGTACATCCGGCTAAAAGGTGCCATATCCGATTAGACGATGTGCTTTGCATTTTGACGTAGACAGTATTTCCGATTAGTTTACCAGCTCAGGTGTACCAAGAATTGTTTTGCAAGCAAAAAGTCACTGAAATGTGGCAGACTGATTTTTCCAAAACAGGCATTTGAAAGGGGGTTCCTTGTTAAACTGGGGGAAAATGAGTTTCCAATAGAAAAAAAACTATGAAAAAGATCCCTGAACATATCCCAAAACTTAAGGGGATAATTTCAAGTTTTTTTCACCAACCCAAAATAGAACTCTTATATGATTTTAGGAATCAAATACATCTTAGGCAGATTTTTTCCGGTTTGCGCAATCGTGTTTTGAGACGACAACTGAAGCAGACTCGAAATAGATAAAAATACATGACACATAGAAAACTTTATTTAGAAACCGAAGTATTTATTGTACACACACTCACGAGCACACAAGTGGACGGAAACAAAGACACACATAGACACGCACGCACACTCACGGAGTGACACTTATAAGAAAATCGCGCTTTCAAAATTTGACGCTTCGCGGCGCGCTATACGGGTTACTGTAGCTTCATCAAAATTAAGACGCGATGTCTGTAAGGGTCGAGCACATAGCGGACCTAGAAAAAAATTTTGGTCTTCGATTTTTCTCAAAGTGCGAAAAGTAGTTGTCCTAGATCCGTGTCTTCGAAAAATAAAGTTAGTTTTGAAAAATCTTTTCTCCGTGCCAAAATTACGCTGTGGTTACTACATTTCCAGAACTCGCTTCGCAGTGGAGCAAATCAAGTTCTGAAAATTGCATTCGATAGCTTAAAACAAATGTAAAACAAATGTGTTTATTGCAAAATGTGTATCTCTTTCACAAAGTGTTGATTTTTCGATTTTTCAAGAAAAAATATGAAAAAAATTAGTTTTTTCTTTCGCCTGAAATTTTTTTTAGCTAAGTCAGGCTGAGATCTTTTGAAATTCGAATTTTTCATATGATTCTGCATGTTTTGGTCACCGCCATTTTGTCAGTAGCCCTCCATTAAGGAGTGATATGAATTTTTGAAAATGCTCATTTAAATCGCGCTTTCAAAATTTGACGCGTCGCGGCGCGCTATACGGGTTACTGTACCTTCATCAAAATTAAGCTTTAAAGTGTCATGTGATATACCGTTCGATTCCAAATAATATTTTGAAAATTTTTGTAAACTATACTTCCTTATCACGAATACCTCACTCTTTTCACCCGATGGTTCAGATTCTCACTTAAAAAAATAATTAAAATTCTATATTTAAAAAAGTATGATTTTGGATATGTTTGTTGTACGGATTTTCATTCTGAACAAAATACAACCGTTTTTCATTGGGTGTTTTGGAAAAAAGCCTGGTCAAAACACTACCTTGCGGCGGTTTTTTTGCTTTCAAAAGATACCAGGGTCCCCTGAGATTTTTGTTCAGAATATTGCCCCTCCTGATGTCGAATGTTACAAAGACCGAGTCTTAAATCCTTTATTTATTCGTTAGCTGGAAATCTTGAAATCCATAAAAACCTGAAAAGTTTTTTTTAAACTTTGTAAATTTTACCTTGGATACGTTCTCAACTCCGAGACAATAATCCACTTCCACTAATCTTTCCAAGCCAGGAAACATTCAACTATCATAACCGAAATGGGGTACATAAAAAAATCTAACCCGATTTGAAAAGCTACTACAGTAGTTTAGCAGCTTTCAACGGCAGCGGAGGAAATATGACACGGCGGATAACTCGCGGTGCTACCCTGCCAGACATCCAGAGTTTTCTGCGTCTCTTCAGGCGGGAAATTTGAAAGTTCGAATCTGACGACCAAAAAGTTGAAAAACCGATTAATTAAACGGACGCGTAAACACCGTGCACGTAGTTTGTAAAATGCCGTTATCCACAGATATCTGTCGTCTAGAATGGTCAAAAATTGGCTTTTCGGATGCAAAACGACGCATTAAATCCAATTGTTGTATATTTTCTGAAATAACTTTTTTAAACTTTTTAATATGAGATAAAGTCAAAAACGGTCCCTGATGGTCATTTTAAGGCTACTTTGAGCTCAGATATTTGAATAACTAAAATTTTCACCCAAAACAGTTATACGTTTTCTTAAATTTTCTTTATTTTAAGCTCAATAAAAATTGACCAACTTGTAAAAAAAACTTTCTCTTTAACCCCCCCCCCCCCCCGTTTTCATTTAAAACCGAATTTAATTTTTTGCAAACACACGTTTTAGATTAAACCCTGCTCCACAAAGAAATCCGACTAACCCTAATAATCTCCGTCGCGTCGGAATAGGATTTACCTCCTGAGAACAGCATTGAAACCGATTTCTCCCCATATCCTGCTAAATTTTCCATGAATAATGGCCACGTGGGTTGTTTCTGTCATAAGCTGCTCAATGACGGTTTAGGTAGGAAGTAAAATTGAAAAATAATAACTTAATAAAAAATAGATTAATAAAAATAGTAGAAGTGGTCAAAATTGCGTTCGATCCCGACCTGTGCACTTTGTTTTTATCTCAGTTATTAAAGGGGAAGGACCGCGTTAAAATAATTTTTTTTTCATTTTGTGTTAAAAGCCTAGATCTGATTACCAGGATTCCGAAAAATACCTCTTTTACCCATTTTGGACCAAAATAAACCGATTTAGAAGCGCTTGAAATTTTGGGGAAATTGTCATTTGAATTGCCGCCAACTCTGCGTCTTCCCATTTCCCGCGCTCTCTCGCCCACTCTAGCCGTGTTTCCGTGCGGCAAACGCGTAAAATAGCCTTGTAAACGCGCCCCTTTGCAGTCCAAATAATGTTAAAGGGATGTCTTTCAGACTTGTGGAAACGATCTCTATTCAATAAAATACTTGTAAAGAGACTTTGAAAAATCAATTTTACGAGGTCCTTCCCCTTTAAAAGGAGACCACAATATATTTTGATAAATAGTAAAAAATTAATCAGCGCTGAAAATGTTATTTTCCCCCGTCCAAAGTTTTGAAGTTTTTTTTTAGCAAACCTCCTTTACTCATATTCAGATTACTCTCGCTTTAGGATTAACTAAGGTTCTTACGTTCTTGATGCAGCTTAAGCCTCAGATAACTGCCATGCTGGATTCTGTTGTCATAAGGAGCTATCTAGATGACTAAGTTCTTTATACCCGGAAAACATGTGTATTTTGAGTTCAATTTAATAAGAAATTAATGGAGTAAAATAAAAAACGGTGGTTTTTTGTTTGTTTTTATCTCACTTACACATTTGCCTGAGGTGCTCATTAAAAACCCCGAAGGTCCCTTTAAAAATAGCCCCTTAAAAGAAATAACAGAAAAAAAGCCCCCCCCCCCTTAAAAGTTTCACCAATAAACTAAAATGATATCATGTGTTTTATGTTCATTTCGTTTATACTATTAGCTTCCTGATTCGTAAAAGTCTAACATCTTAGGGTTTTTTAAGCATGTTTTTTTTTAATATGACATCGAAAGTCAAAAGTTCTTCTTTTCCTTCCTGAATCACAGAAAATTCCACACATCATTTCCTGTAAACATAAAAAACATTGATCTTTGAAAACAGCCTCGAAGTTTTTTATACATATGAGATAAACCCAAGACAATTTTTTAAAAACGTCGAATTCAAGGGAAATCTTGCACTTGCGGCTTCTTCGAGAAAAAAGGGACCGTTGGATTTTAAAACGATTTAAAAAAATTTAAATTTTTAAACTTACCTTATTTGAATTTAGAGAAATTTATGGAATTTTTGAAATAAAATTATAGAATCGCTAGCTTGTATTTGCCTGTGAGTCTTTGCGGCGGTACCTTTGCCGCGGCCCCCGATTTCGTACGGGTGTGAAACTAGCGGCGCTACCATGTCAGGCAAGCAGAGTTTTCTGCGTCTTATCAGGCGGGAACATTGAAAATTCAAAAGTGACGACCAAAAACTCGACAAACCGATAGAATGGACGGACGCGTAAACACCGTACACGTAGTTCGTTCGGTTGCAGATTTTTTGAATCCCACGCATTTAAACGCGAAATTGTTTTAGATTTTCTCGAAAAAAGTTTCAAAATTTTAAAAAAAGCCAAAAAGGTCCCTTAAGGACCCTTTAAGTTTTAAATAAGTTACATTTAATTAAAAATGCATTTTCAGAAAACCGGCCGGTTGTTTTTCGAATTTTCTTGGCCCGTATTTTGGAGAATCTTAGCGGCTGGCCTTTATTGTTGAGTAAATTTAAAAATTTAATTTTTTATTATATAAATATACCTTTTCTTTTTAAAAGACGATTTGTCATCATATTTTTCTATCTGCCAGCCTATAAGTTCCCAGAGATCCTCCTCTTGACCGTTACTAATAATATTTACAATCACAACTATTAGACTAGTCTCGATGATATCAGTTTCCCGGTGATAGGAAATTGGAGGCGAGACTTGTGATTGGACCTCTGATTCAAGGTTTCGGAGAGTAAAAATATAATTTTTAGTTTACAAAAACTTTCAAAACTTTTAATGGTTATTAACTTTTTGTTATTAAAAAAAAACTAAATTTTCATTAAAAAACATTTTTGCATATGTTTTTTAAAGTTTTGAATTTTCTTTTATTGACTGACAACGAAACCAACAACTTTTAAAAATCTTTCAATCTTTTATTAATAAAAAAATTTTTATGAACAATTTTTTTAATTACGAGCTTATTGTTAATTATAGTAAACAAAATGGCTTTTAAATTCAGTTTAAATAAAAATAAATAGATTCAAATCCCACCAAAAAGTGTTTTAAAAAATTTAATTTTAACCAACTTTAAAAAAACAATTTAACAAATCGAATTTCCATTAGTTTTAAAATAGCTAAATTATTGTTTTTAAAACTGATATAAAGTCAAGCTTTAATTGTACCTGCCAAAAAATTTTAAAAAAACCTTTGTTTATGAAACGGATTATTCACTAAATTCATCAGGAAATGATAACTGTTGCTTTTCTGAAAATTGCAATGCTGGAGGAAATGATAAATCATTTATTGAATTTTGAGTAGGAAATTTGCCTAGATATGCAGTTTAAAACTAAACTTCTCTAAAGCTTTTGAAGTGTTAAAATTCAAAAGATCATTAGAAATTATCCGAGGGATCTGGGCTATCCGCGTACTTTACGTCTAGTTTGTATTCCGTTTACGCAAATTCATCATTTTTAAATTAGACACCTTGCTTTTTCGAAAATGAAGGTTGCAATCAAGTATCATTAGCTTCGCGCGGCGACTCAAACCCAGACGAAGGCGGGGGCTGCAAGAATTACATTTATTGTGACTTAGGATTCTTCCCCATGGGATTGTTTCTGTATAGATGATGTTGTAAGAAGTAGAAAGTTAGCATTTTACCACAATCTGCTGCTTTGTTATAAATGTTGGTGATGTTAAGCTGTGAGTCGGGGGAGGAAAACAATCTTGAATCACTGGAAAACTTTGAAGACAAAGAGACAGTTTCTGGCGAAGTTTTGTCTCTTTTAATCCCAAGCTGAACATTGTAAACAATTTTTAGAAAGAAAAAAAGACGGACACAAAGAGAGGGAGACACAGAGACAGAGACAGAGAGACAGAGAGGGGACAGATAGAGAGGGATTTAGAAAGAGGGTGCCAGAGATAGAGACAGAGACAGAGGCAGACAGAGAAAGAGAGATACAAAGAATGAGAGAGAGACAGAGAGAGAGACAGAGAGAGAGAAAGAGAGAGAGAAAGAGACATAAATATAATTGGAGAGAGATATAGCAAAGAAGAGAGAGAGACAGAGAGACAGAGAGAGAGAGACACAGAAAACATAGAGAGAGTGAGAGAAAGAGAGAAAGAGACAAAGAGAGAGAGGGAGAGAGAGAAAGAGAGAGAGACATAGAGAGAGAACGAAAAAGAGAGAGAGACAGAGAAATAGAGAGAGAGACAGAGATGCACAGAACATAGAGAGAGAGTGAGAGAGAGAGAAAGAGAGAGAGAGAGAGAGAGAGAAAGAGAGAAAGAGAGAAAGAGAGAGAGAGAGAAAGAGAAAGAGAGAGAGAGACATAGAGAGAGAGAGAAAGAGAGACAACGAGAAAGAGAGAGACAGAGAAACAGAGAGAGAGAGAGGCAGAGAGACACAGAACATAGAGAGAGAGTGAGAGTGAGAGAGAGAAATAAAGAGAAAAAGAAAGAGAACGAGAACGAGAAAGAGACATAGATCCCCCTTTTCAAATAAGAATTTTGCAACATACCGATTTTCTTTGTATAGGGATTTTTTTGGATTTATTCCTAAGACTGAAATCTTGTGTGGGAGTTGAATTATAGTTTTAAACTAAGACAATGCGACGTCAATGGCGGATTTTAGTTGTTTTTTTAAGTAAAAAAACAATCTTCGCTTTTTTCTTTCACTAGGGAAAAACTCACCTTTTCACTCATTAACCCATCTCTTGATCTCTCGTCACTTTCTCGTAAACCACCTGTTTGTCAACAACTTTTGCATCTACGCAATGGTTTGATTTGCATTTCCCTTTTGCCCACGTTGTGTGCGTATGTGACCATAATTTCCTTATTGGATGCAAAAAAGAAGTCAATTTCCACCTGTTCTAGCCTTCTGGGAGTAGACACTGTTTGGGTCTTTTTGCCCCACGCATCTACGCACAACATAGGCGATTATCTCTCGGATAATGTGGGCCCTGAGTGGACAAACTTAGCAGGAAAAGAAAAATAGACAGAAAGCTGATTAGATCCGAAGATCAGCTGTGTCTATGCATACATCTATGAAGGCGGATATTGGTCAAAGGATGAAAAGTATTTGTTGACCTTGTTTATTTCATTGTTCATCAATGAATTCTAGAAATTTGGGTTTTCAAAGGTTAACAGTAAAATATGTTTATGGAAATCAGATTGAGAGCTTTTCTCTTGAAAAAAAGAACCAAAAGTGCGTTCATTGCTAATGTAGGGTACATCTTTGACGCCTCGTGGTCAAACATTGTGGCCTTAGAGCTGAGACTTCGGAGCTCACGTAGCCAAATATCATACCCTATGGGTATAATTGTAGAAAACACCCACAAGGAGTCAACGGATTAGCGTTCACATTTGGGATTGAAAAATTGTTTCCGTCTAGGCGAAAGTGGGGGTGTGGGTTGAAGTGGCATTTTAAGAAGATCACATACCGTCAGCATTATATTTTTCTCTCTCTCGCTCTCTCGCTCTCTTTTCTCTCTCTATTACTCACTCTCTCTGTCTCTCTCTGCCTCTCTGTCTCTCTGCCTCTATCTTTCGTTCGCTCTCTCTCGCTCGCTCGCTCTCTCTTTCTCTCTCTCTCTCTCTCTCTCTCTCTCTCTTTCTCCCTCCCTCTCTCTCCCTCTCTCTTTCTCTCCATCTGTCTCTCCCTCTCCTTCTGCTTCTCTGCCTCTCTATCTGTCTGAATTTCTCCCTCTACATGTGCCTCTCTGCCTCTCTCTCTCTCTCTCTCTCTCTCTCTCTCTCTCGCTCTCTCTCTCCCTCCCTCTCTCTCCCTCTCTCTTTCTCTTCATCTGTCTCTCCCTCTCCTTCTGCTTCTCTGCCTCTCTATCTGTCTGAATTTCTCCCTCTACATGTGCCTCTCTGCCTCTCTCTCTCTCTGTGTCTCTTTCTCTCTCTCTCTCTCTCTCTCTCTCTCTCTCTCTCTTTCTCTCCCTTTCTCTCTCTCTCCAAATGATCAAACGGAAATCCTCACCCATTATCCAAATTTCCTCCCGGGAACAAACCATTTGTTTTGATCTCCGTTTGCGAGAGCCTCTGGTCTTTGCTTTTAATCGCTCGCCACTTCTTAGCTGAATCAGAAAGGGGCGGACCTGGGTGGAGCCTATATAAGGCGAAGGAGCTCTCCCTCAACCAAACTGAAGCATTCCCCAATACTTCTGAGGCAATGGTCCACATCTCCTGCTCCACCGATTACGAACTCCAGCGCTCCGCTACCCGATTTGACCATATTCGATCTGCTCGAAGCCACGTACTGTCATCAGCCAATTAATGGCAACTAGCTACTCTTCACTAGCTAGGAACCAGTGCTCAAGGATCTTCGGCCAATCTGTTTCGGGTCATTTCACTTCGATCTGGAGGTCATACGCTCTACTCAATAAATAATTTATTATATACCTTGTATATATCCGTATCCGCCTGAAAAAATGATGAGAAAAGGATGTACATTCACAAAAAAACATAAATGCGCCAGGAAGTGGAATGCAGTTTTTAATGAAGTTAAACCAATTCGGTGAGAGAGTTTAGCGAACTGGGAGAGTAGGCAAACAAACTCACATTTAATTTTAAAAAAAGTGAAAATGTAGGAATTTTAAAGGGGAAGGACTTCGTAAAATTAATTTTTTCAAATCTTTCTTATAGTTTCATTGAGTAGACATCGTTTTCACGATTGCGAAACATACCCCTTTTATATGATCTGGGCTGCAAAAGTGGCGCGTTTACACGGCCAGAGTGGGCGAGAGAGTGTGGGAAATGGGGAGACGCAGAGTTGGCGGCAATTCAAATGACAATTTCCCGAAAATTCAAGCGCTCCTAAATCGATTCATTTTGATCCAAAATGGGTAAATCAGGTATTTTTCGCAATCCTGGGAATGATCTAGGCGTTTATCACAAAATCAGAAAAAAAAATTGTACGCGGTCCTTCCCCTTTAAGAGGGCCTAAGCCCCGTCGCATGGGAGTCAGCTGGGCATATTCGGGGGCGCCGCCGATTCCTTACGGGTGCCCGTCGCCCAGTCCTGTGCTGGTAGAATTGCGTAAAAACCGGGCGCACAGAGCGTAATGCCACAAAAATCTGTCAACTTCAGTGATCTACAAACGTAAAAGAGAGAGAGAGAAGAGAGAGAGAGAGGAGGGTTGGGAAAGAGAGAGGAGGGTTGGGAAAGAGAGAGAGAGAGAGAGAGAAAGAGAGAGAAAGAGAAAGAGAGAGAGAGAGAGAGAGAGAAAGAGAGAGAGAGAGAGAGAGAGAGAGAGAGAGAGAAAGAGGGTAAGAGAGGGAAAGAGAGAGAAGAGATAGAGAATACAAATAATTGTATGTTTTCTTCATCTAAGTTTTTATAAATGTATTAAACTTATAAAAACCCACTGACTCGTCATTCTAGGTCACTTCCGTTTCTAACTTCGAAAACACATGATCCATATCTAAGCTTGAGCCATCTTAAGCTCGCGTGGGGTTTACATTTCGGTATGCAAAAGTTTGAGTCAACTTTCTGCACAACCGGAAGATTAGATTATGTGTAAATTTCCAAAAAGCCTTCAAGAAATTTCTCAAAATTGGGGCATAACACCCGTTTTCGCTGAAACATTAAAGGGTCCATCAATGATATCTTTTGACTTTAATTCAAATTAAAGAGCTTGAAACGTTATGCAAGAAAATATATGACAGTTTTGGGTTGACATGCGTTATTTTGGAGAAATCTGCAAATGAAGTGCCATTTTGGCCACTCCAGGCGACAGGCACCTCTGGATAACCGCGAACTACCTGTACTGTGTTTACGCGCCCCTCCGATCCATCGGTTTATCGATTTTTCGGTTTTCATTTTGGAATTTTTATTGTTCCTGCCTGAAAAGACGCAGAAAACTCTGGTTGTCTGACATGGCAGCCCGCGAGTTTCACACCCGTACGAGATCGGCGGCCGCGCAAAAGTAGTTCCGCCGCATACAGTAATGAGCACCATAGAAAATAGAAGCCACAGAAAGGTCACTGACGGTACCTTTAAACTAGATTTGATATACCGTAACTTCAATTAAGTGGTTTGCTAGGTACTAAACAATTATTTGGCTTGAAAATCGGCTTTAAGTTGATTTGGAGAAATGTTAGCTAAGACCTCGTAAAACTAATTTTTTTGATTTTGTAATAAAAAACAATAAATCTCATTCCCAGGATTCCGAAAACTACCTTTTTTATCTTTTTTCGATCAAAATGAACCTATTTGGGGGCGCTTAAAATTTTGGCGAAAATGACACTTAAAATTTTGGCGAAAATGACATTTGAATTGGCGCCAATCCATTTCTGCGTCTCTTCATTGCCCACCCTCACTCGCCAACTCTAGCCGTGTTTCCGTGCGGAAAATGCAAAACTCGGCCGTGTAAACGCGCCCCATTTCCAAGCAGTCCAAGTCATATAAAAGGGGTGTGTTTCAGAAAAAAAGGCAACGATATCATTCAATGAAACAATGGAAAAAAAAACTTTGAAAAATCAATTTTTCGGGTTCCTTCCCCTTTAAAAGGCACGACGGTTTTTGAAACGTTTTTGCAAATCGATTCTGTATCGCTGTTTCAACAAAAGCATCAAAAACCGTGTGTCTTGACAATGCTTTCATATTGTAATTAGATGTATCTCATTTGGCGTTGCCGATTTGGCTGCATAAAAGCGACCGCCGCCATGTGGGCGATCATTCAACGATGATCCTCTTCCTGTGGCTGGCTCTTCCTCTCCTTTCCCTCGGACAAGCTCCTGCCAACTGGGTCACGTGCCAAGTCAATCGTAGGAATTCCGCGATAGGTGCTATACAAACCATATACGGATATAACATGATACTCGAGTGGCCGGAAGGCTGCTTCACCGATATTTATCGGTTCAATGGCACTGTGATCTACCTTCTTCAGGTTGTTTCGTTTCATTTCAAAAAAGAAAAACCGAATTCAGGGGACAACGTTTGCTCTTGAACAGGGCGGAAACATAGAGGAAATTGATGGACCTTTCCGAAAGATGCTACCGGAGGCGAATATGGAGATCAGTTTCACTGCTAAAATGAGTCTCGTTTTGAAAATTGGTCCTAAGGCAGAAAAAATTGGAGAGTGCGTGTGCTTCATGGAATCGGCGGTAATCTAGAGATTATCAGTTTTTAAATTCAATATATTTTCAGTCCAGCGAAATTCCGTGCAATGGATAAAGAACTTCCCCTGTCGACCTGGCTCAGTGGGAATAATAAAAAGTGGTTAAAATGTGTTGTCGTTGAGCTGCTGAAAGAGAGAGAGAGAGAGAGAGAGAGAGAGAGAAGAGTTTAAGAAAGTGAGGGTGAGAGACAGAGAGCCAGAGAGAGGGGTGAGAGGGAGAGAGATAGTGAGAGAGACAGGAAAAAGAGAGAGAAAAAAGAGAGAGAGAGAGAGAGAGAGAGAGAGAGAAAGAGAGAGAAATAGAAAAAATAAAATCACATCATTCCTACGCAGACAATAGGATTAAAACCAACGCGTAGTTGTTTTTCGGGTTATGCACAAACTTGACTCAAACTTTTGCAAGCCGCATTTGCTGGAAATTAAACCCCCACGCGGGCTTAACATGGCTCAAGCCTAGTTTCCGGAACAAGACGCGGAAGTATCCTAGAGTGACAAAAATTTTCGTGTTTTCATTTAATTTGCGGTATTCAGTTTAGGTCTCAATTGCTTACCCAGACTCAGTTGTTGTTGTTTAGTTGTGCTACAATTTTCCACTCCAAGTTTTTTACGTCAATGATATAAAACCGGGATCCAATTGTACTTGTTTGCACACGTTATTGTTGTTACTGATACTACAACCCATAAAACAGTCAATGATGCATCCCAGACTTTTTTTTGCAGAATTATGTAACTTAATTGATTCAGATGACGCTTAGTCAACTTAAAGTACTCATATCAAAAGATTCCTCGTGAAATTGATATTTCAAAGTTTATTTTCATTTGTTTAAGTAATTCAACATCGTTTCCACGATTCTTAAAAAATATCAATTGTATATTATTTAGACTGCAAAAGGGGCGCGTTTACACGTCCGAGTCTTGCAATTGCCGCACGGAAATACGGCTAGAGTGGGCGAGAGAGTCTGGGAAATGGAGAGACGCAGAGTTGGCGGCAATTCAAACGACAATTTCCCAAAAAATTACAAGCACTCATAAATCGGTTCATTTTGATTCAAAATGAGTAAAAGAGGTATTTTTTCTTCGAAATCTTGTTTGAAAAATATAAAAATGTTTGCCCCTCTTTTTTGCCTTGAAAAAGCTATCTGTAAATTTTAATCTACATATCACTGCTAATAATCATCACTCAAAAGGTTTTGGTTTCATTCATGAAAGGCATATAGATAGTGCAGTTGCCTATGAAACATATAGTCTAAGTCTGTTTTGAGGACATCAACATTTCGACGAATTCACGCTGGGAATAGCTACTTCATAGAAAAGGCCATCTTTCCATTCATATAGTACAAGATGAAAGTCAAGCGAAAAAAACATTTCACATACGATTAACCTGGAAATATATTAATAACCATCTTGGATCTTGAGCCTAAGCCCTTCTAAGCTGATTTAAAAAGGGGCGGTCCTTGTCAGGGTGGGTATATAAGAGAATTCTGTCTGCTTGGAGGCATACATAGGCATGTTCCATATTTCTTGCTCAACCGACTCTGAACTACAGCGATCTTCTTCACGATTTGAGCGACTTCAAACTGTCAGCCGATTATTGACAGCTACATCAACAACAGAAGCCTCGACGTCTTCATAGACATTGTTTCCAGAAGAATAGGAACTTTGCTAGGAACACACTTCTCATTGCCATTCAACAATGGTCGAGGGTTCGAATCCACCGGGGCAAATATTTTTGTTTTCTTTCCACATGCTTGCAATGTAATACAGTGCGGTGCAAAATTATAGAGACCCCCTTGAAAAGTGGCCTAACTCAGCACAGACGGAGTTTCATGACGTGGGACCATTTTATTTAGGTTCCCCATGTCCAAAACATTTGTCCACGTGGTTAGTTTTCTAATTTTAATGAGAAAAGTTTGCAGTAAATAATTTTTTTTCGTTTTTTTGGCCGGTGCAAAAGTAGAGAGACCCCCTTTGGAAAATAATTTTAAAAGGCGATACATATTAGGGGATTTGGAGAAAATAAAAATTTTAGGCGTAAAAACAAGCTATGACAGATACGTTGCCACTATATTACTCAGTAGAATCCCTACTGCGTCTGTTTTTTCACCAAAAACCCATAAAAATCTATTCGTTCTTGTGAAATTTAGTTATGGTTGAAGTCTGCTCATCAGAAAAAAATCAAATAAACTTTATAGTTTTTAAAAAATTTGGTTATATTTGAGGTCTGCTCATAAAAAAAAATCAAATAGCCTTTCTAGAAAATAATCTTTTAAGCAGTTTTTGTGTTATTAATTTTATAAAATCAAAAAAATCCAAAAAAAAAATCTTTGTCTTTCTTTTCAACCACTTTTCAAGGGGACTCCATATTTTTGCACCGCACTGTATAATTATGTATTAAAAAAATTGTAATTTAATTTTTTAATTTTCAATAAAGCCTTTATTGTGTGAGAAAAAATTTTAGGGGGGGGGGGCGGATCCGAATCCTCAATGTTTGTCGGATAAGATCTCCCGCTCGGCCCTGAGCCCTCCATGTCAAAACTTTTCAAGGATTGATAAAGATGATATACGCAGGAAAATTGATGGATAAGCGTAAAAGACAGAAAATAAAGGTGCAGCACTAGTTTATCCGTGAAGCACGTTTACCGCCGATAGCTTGAATGAAAAAAATGTCTTGAATGAAAAATGACTTGTTAATTTACGAAATTCGAAAATTCAGCGAATTGTTTTACTTATCAAGTCACAGTTTGGATTAAAAATGTATTTTACAATTCTTTTATGGTATTCTTGTTTTAAAAAAACACACTTTTTATGAAATTTAACTTGAGCGGTTGTTCGGAGATGTCACGTAAAAATGTACTCAGAAGACGCAGTGAAACCCTTGAAATTTTAATTGCGTAAACACAAGACGCTTTAATCGTCTATTTGAATTTAGGGGGTTGGAAACACACTTTTGGAAACATTTAGATACAAACACCCAAATAAAAACACATACACACAGGCACACGCGCAGGCACGCGCACACGCTCACACGTGAACGCATATACACATATTTCCTAAACCATTATAAGTTTCCAAAGAGACCTAAAACCTATATCCAACCAATCTGATTTATCATTCCCACCCTCAACCTGATTTTTATGAATTATTACTTTCCTCGCATCCCGTGACTTGTGTTTTTCGAAGGTAAGATATGACTTTTTAACCATCTAGGTCAGAAAAACAGATCGGTGAGAACAAAATAATGACTTTGCTCAGAATGCAAATTTTTTTTTTGCAAAAAAAAAAAATAAAATTTTTCAATTAAGTTTGTATTATACTTACAAGCTACTTACCTTTACCTGAATAATTTAATTTACCTGAAGAAAAACATATTTGGTCCGATCCAGCCCGTTTACCAAGACAATCCAGTCAAAACTGTCAAACACGGGACTAGGGTTCGATCTCCACGAATGCACTTCATTTTTCTGGAAAAAAAATTTTAATATTTAAAAAAAATCTTTTGGTATGGTAAAACCTGAATCCGCTCCTAAAACCGATTAAAAAGTTTAGAAGTTTGGCAAAAATCCCATTTATAGGGAATGGACCGCGTAAAAATAATTTAGATTTTTGACGAAAATTAATAGTTTAGAAGCGCCTAAAATTTTGGGGAAATTGTAGTTTGAATTGCCGCCAACTCTGCGTCTCTCCTTTTCCCACACTCTCTCGCCGACTCTAGCCGTGTTTCCGTGCGGAAATTGCAAGGCTCGGCCGTGTAAACGCGCCCCATTTGTAGTCCAAATCATATAAAAGGGGTAGGTTTCAGAATCGTGGAAACTATAGCTATTCAATCAACGAAATTTAAAAAAAAACATTGAAAATTAATTTTTACGATGTCCTTCACCCCTCTTTTTATAGAACTAGAAATAAACATAAAAACTAATTTTAAAAAAAATTAGTTTTTATGGTTATTTTCAAGAATATACAAATTCGAAAATACGCCAATACGTACAGCACAAATTTAACCTTGTATCATCGCTGTGATTCAAGTATTGTATTTTTACGCATTTTCCCACCTCCATTGTCCCTTTTGTGAGGAAGTCGCCCCCGTGGCATTCAAGAAGATTAAGCTCTTCTAAGTTTAAAACAAGAGAACGTGAAGTTTGTAAGAACAAAAAAGCTGTGGAATTTATTTTACGTCACAATAAACCGTGCTCGAACTTAATTAAACCAGTCATGTGGGTTTAATCGTAACCGGAAGTTTTCAAAACATTACAATTTGAAAGTTCTGTAAAAGACATTTTTAGATTTAAATAACAATTTAATACATTTAAAAACCCACATTTTAAAAAAATTTGAAAACTAGGGCAATTAATTTTTAAACTGTTTAAAATACCTTAATTATTTTTCCAGTTATCATATTAGCCAATTTGAGGTACATAAAAAAGTGCACCGACCGGGATCGAACCTTGGTCGTGGGGTTGGTAATTTATAGGACCAATTTGGGAAAAACACCGGCCAACCGAATAAATTTTCCCAGCACGGCCCGTGAGAACCTCCATCTTCCCGTTAACGTGATGGCAACCAGGCAAAATTTGCAAGATTTTTTCCACATTTAGTGAAGCTAAAATAGACTCCTACGCATAAAAATCCGATTAAAATCGTAAGCTATACGTATTTTTTTCGGGTGGTGCAGAAAGTTGACTCAAACTTTTGCAAGCCGGATTTTCTTGAAATTAAAATCCCACGCGCGCTTAAAACGGCTCTAGGTTAGCAGATTAGTTTCCTCAATTTGGAACATGAAGCGGAAGAGGGTTACAGTGACGAACTAAATCTAACAAAATACAGGTGTGTCGTGAAGTAATAGTAATTTAAACACTGATGCAAATTTGGCGGCGCTATTACCGTCATCCACAAAAACCACTGTTTTAATCACTGTTCTGTGCTTAAAGGGACTTCTTACTTTTACTTTATCTCTAATTAAAGACTGAAAATAATATATTACAGTTTATATTACTTTTTGGTCGACCCTTTCAAATTTTAAATGTTTCCGCCTGAAAAGACGCAGAAAACTCTGGTTGTCTGAATAGCTAGCGTCGCGATTTTCACACCCGTACGAGATCGGAGGCCGCGGCAAGAGTATTCCCACCCCATAGGGCAAATAAACCCCATAGGCAACTAAAAGCCGCAAAGAGGTCCTTTACAGTTCTTTTAACAAGTGAAATCATATTTTCTTTTATTTTTGATACCATAAACTTTCCGATTTGTAAAAGTCTAACATTTAAGGGAAGTCCTAGTTTAAGAATGCTTTTTGAGTTATATCGCATGCCAAAGTTCTTCCTATAGCATCGGAAATTGATAACATCATTTCCTTTAATTTTTTGATCAATGGAAAACAAGATGTTATTTTTTATGATTTCAAAAACCGCGAGGATACGATGATATCCATTTTAAAGGAACCCTCATTGCCGCTTGAATTTGCAGATGGTGTTCATAAATGCGGTGATATTACTCTTCCCGCGGCCGCCGATCTCATACGGGTGTGAAACTCGTAGCACTACCATGCCAGACAACCAGAGTTTTCTGCGTCCTTTCAGGCGGGAACATTGAAAATTCGAAAGTCGACCAAACAATCGATTATCCTATGGATACGCGTAAACACAATGCACGCAGTTCAAAAAAATATAAAATCGAATCCAAAAACGCCATTTTAAATGCTTATTTCTCCAAATAACCGCATCTCCCAAAATGTTGAATAATTTCTAAAATAAATTTTCAACTCTTTTTTTCAAGAAATAAGAAATAAGGGCAGACGGTCCCTGACTGTTTATTTAACTGAATTAAAAAGAGAATTCCCCTTACATTTAAAGAAAATTAAGTTTTCATTCCTTATTTAGTAGATCAGGGAAGATTTTCCTCTTTTAATCTCCACGCCTAATCTCTGATTCAAAATGGGCGTACCCCAGGAAGGGATATATAAGGAAGCGAAAAAGGGAGATATTCACAACCCAGCAACTCAGCTGACAATGATTCACATTTCCGCATCTGGCGACTACGAACTACAGTATTCCACTCCATCGGCTACTCGCTTTGACCACATTCGATCCTGCAAACCCCGACAAATATTTCAACAATCCGTCTGAAGACAGCTATAGGAGACACGAACTTTCTATGTCGACTCTTCGACAGGCGCCTGTGTGTGACTTTGCCTTCACCGAAATGGCTCAACAGAAATAAATTATTGTTTTACTGTGTGCTTTAAATATGATTTTTGTGTATAGTTTGAGAATTTACATACTTTTTGTATATGTCATTTAATGATGTAATCCACACACTCACACTCACCAAAGAGCGGCCCAAGCGGGATTTGGTGTCGAAAAGCGGTCCAAGCGGCCTTTGCTTGCCAAAGCGGTCAAAGAGGCATGTGATTGCTTGCCGAAACCTGCACACACACACACACACACACACACACACACACACACACACACACACACACATACACACACAAGGTAACGTATAATACGATGAAAATACGAATACACATCCATACCTTAGCTGAAAATAAAGAGAACTGGCTATATTGGCAAATTTCAATCGTATTGGCAATTTTCAAAATGTTAGACCTATTTTTTCAAGCCAAAATTACACGAATAAATTGTGACGAGTTTTTTTTAAAGTTAAAACCACACAAAATTCACATACGACAAAACACACGCTCAAAAGTGGCGGACCGTTTCTGTAAAAATGCATGGCCGAGAGGATTGGATTTTTTGTAAAAATTTTCTGAGGATTATAAAAATGAAAAATTGCAAAATTTAAAACGAACAAAATACCAACTTTGTAAAGCCCTGATTTGGTCACGATTAAGCTGAAAAGTCATCATAAAGTCGTTTAATCTCCGCGCTCAGTACACGCTTTGGATTAGAGGGTGACAAACTTTTCAACAAATGCATGACTTTAGTTACTGAAATGAATATATTTATGCGGTTCTGAGAAAAAAAGGGTTAAATTTTATTTTGGTAGTTTAAAAAATTCTCTTTCTTTGGCATCCTTTTAGATCACGTTCATTTATATCGTAGGTGTTTACTCAGCTTTCCGGGTTGTTTCAAAAACCTGTGAGTCATCTTCCTCCCTCAAAAACCTAATCCTCTGTGGGTTGTGGGTGTTTTCTAAGAAAGCGAACAAATCACTTCTTAATGCTTGTTTTGCAACTTGGAATGACGAGGGGCACATTTGATTAAAGTTTGAATACAGGCAGACGAAAAGGCGACTGCTCTTTGAAGTATAGGTAACAAAAAGTGTGGTTAGTTTTGTTTGTAAAATGAACAGTCAGGGTAAAGGATTCTTTAAAAAACCGTCAGGGACCCTCTTCCGGCTTGTATTTGACTATGGTGCTCATTACTGTGTGCGGTTGGATAATTCTTGCCGCAGCCGCCGATCTTATACGGGTGTGAAACTCGCCGCACTACCATGTCAGACAACCAGAGTTTTCTGCGTCTTTTCAGGCGGGAACATTAAACATTCAAAAGTGACTACCAAACGTCGCTGAACCGGTGAATTGAAAATATGCGTAAACACCGTGCACGTAGTTTTTTAAAATGCCGGTTATCCACAGGTGCCTGTCGTCTGGAATGAAAAAAATGGCATTCAGATTTCTCCAAACGACGCATTTAAACCCCAAACTGTCATATTTTACTTTATTTACCTTTTCGGCTCTTTTATTTGAAATAAAGATCCCTGACGTCCCCTTTAATGTGTCGGGGCGAAGGTCCCGTCAAGAACGGTTGTCGGCTAGGACCATTTGGCGGCGCCGCCTATCCTATACGGGTGATTGTTTCCCTTTGTGTGACTATGCTTTTCCTTGATGAAATTTCCTTGATTTTCTGCATAATGGTTTTTATTCGAAAAACAAAAATGAAAAACTCCCCCAATTGTCCCACCCAACACGCCATTTTCCTGTTTTGCAAGACCTAGGAAGTAGCAAGTCAATCTCGATTACCCCACAGAATCATAATGTGTTATAGCAGTTTTGATGCAAGTTAATCTCATATTAGTTTTAATTCAATCTACCTACGTCTGTTTGTTTTTTTATAATGCGGATTTACTTGATTTTGATTATAGCGTGGTTTTGATTAAACATTACATACTCAATGTATAGTAAGAATTTTGATGCATAAAATCGTCTGAAACTAGCCCATATTTCTCAAAATCCAGGGATGGTGGGCTAGGTCGGTTACCAAACTTGTGAAATCTGTGAACTGAAAATAATTTTAAACGAGTTGTTTAGAAGATTCACTTTTTAAAAACTTAGCGGCAGACTTTGTAGCTCTTCTAAACTCCATTTAACCAATTTGAATTTGAATTTTCATATTTAAAGGGGAAGGACAGCGTAAAAATAATTTTTATAATTTTGTGATAAAAGCCTAGATCTCATTCCCAGGAATCAGAAAAATACCTCTTCTACCCATTTTGAATAAAAATGAACCGATTTAGGAGCGCTTGAAATTTTGGGAAATTGTCATTTGAATTGCCGCCAACTCTGCGTCTCTCCATTTCCCACACTCTCTCGCCCACTCTGGCCGTGTTTACGTGCGGCAAACGCGTAAATCGGCCGCGTAAACGCGCCCCCTTTGCAGTCCAAATCATATAAAAGGGTTATGTTTCAGAATCGTGGAAACGACATCTATTCAATGAAAAAATTGTAAAGAGACTTTGAAAAATCAATTTTACGAGGTCCTTCCCCTTTAAAAAAATTGTCAATTGAAAAATGAAGTACTCCTGTCGGGATCTAACCCTGGTCGTCTGTTTGACAGTTTTGATTGGGTGGTCCTGATAAACGAGCCAAAAGGCCCGATCCTTGGTAAATATTCCTTTCACCGATAAATGACCGTTAACACAAAAATGTTGCTCCACAAAGACGCAATCACGTCTTTTGAATATATTCGCTTGTTCCAACGGCAATAAACCATGTAAAAAAGTTGTGTATGTTGGTTGTTTTGGTGATTTTTTATGGACAATATACAAAAATTTTTAAAAAAAAACTCAGTTTTTGTCAACATCTTTATTTCTACTTATCTCTTCTGGGTCTCCACTTCGTTTATTCCTCCATTCCTTTAGTTAAAACCGACTGGAAGCTTCTTTCTGGACGACAGAACACGATCGAATCGAGTAGACGATTGTTGTAGTTCGAAGTCAGATGACCATGAGATATGAACCATAGCAGGGTTAAGACTGGCTTTGCATTGGGTTTATATAGAAATCCTGGGCTACGTAAACCGAGGATTATAGGTCTGCAAACGAGATTAATATTAATGATTACTTGCTTCATGCAAAAACTGTCTGAGCTGGAAGGAACTGTTTTTCTAAGTCACATTTTGCATTTCGTAATATGAAAGAGCTTTAAATTTTGGGGCATTTGAATTGCCGCCAAATCTGCGTTTCTCCATTTCCCACACTCTCTCGCCCACGTATTTTCGTGGGGCAATTGCAAGACTCGGCGGTAGGGTGGCCGATTCTTTACGGGTGCTGTAACCCCAGCAGACAACGCGAGTAGTAATGGTAGGAAGGGGAGACACGCAGGGAAACCCATTGAAATTTGCGTAAACATAGGGCATTTAGATTGTCATTTCGTCAGAATATGTATGTAAACTTTCGTCGACTACAAACGTCATTTTTGGCTATTTTGAGTTTCGATTGCTGAATAAAAAGCTTTTTTCAAGAAAATATTATATGTTTTCTTGATCTACCTTTTTAGATTAAAGGGGAAGGACTGCGAAAAATAACGTTTTTGTTTTTTGCGATAAAAGTTTCGATCATATTTCCAGGATTCCGGAAAATACCTCTTTTACCTATTTTGGATCAAAATGAATCGATTTAGGAGCACTTGAATTTTTGGGAAATTGTCATTTGAATTGCCGCCAACTCTGCGTCTCCCCATTTCTCGCACTCTCTCGCCCACTCTAGCCGTGTTTACGTGCGGCAAACGCGTATAATGGCCGTGTAAACGCACGGCCGTTTTACGCGTTGCAGTCCAAATCATATAAAAGGGGTATGATTCAGAATCGTGGAAACGATGTCTTCTCAAAGAAACCAAAATAAAGATACAATAAAAAATCAATTTTACGAGGTCGTTCCTCTTTAAAGGAACCGTAAGGAACTTCTTTGTGACTTGTATTCGTAAACAATGCTTATTACTGTATAAGGTGGGAATACCCTTGCCGCGGCTGCCGACGGCGTACGGGTTTGAAAATTGCAGCGCTACCACTTCAGAAAACCAGAGTTTGCTACGTCGTCTCAGGCGGGAAAGTTGAAAATTTGAAATTGACGATCACAACATCAATGCACGGCTCGCCGCATGGTTATGATATCGGCGAGGGCAAAATCGTTTCGGGACCCAAACCGGGATTTCAAGGGTATTTGTTGCACGATAATCTCGAAAACAACTAAATGATTGGAAATTCGGATCAAAGAATTGAATTCTCCATAGTTCAATCTCTTGGAACTAAACTTTCAAGAAATGGGCACCTACTGGTTGTTGAGATATAGCTGAAAAACTGTATTGACGCTGGTTTTATTTATAATCACATGAAAACCTTAGTTCCAAGAGATCATGTTATTACATTCTACTGTGAGAAAAAAGAAACCTCAATTATTTCTGGTTTCAGAGATTATCGTGCATTTGTGGGAAATTTGTTTTGCTCGATGTTTACAAGTTCTTGGGTTTCGTTCGGTTATATTTTTAATTTCTCCCATTTGTATTGTTTAGGGAGCATCACTTTCACTTCATTAATGTAAAAATTAATGAAAAATATTCATGGTACGCACGTAGTAAACCATAAAACAAAATTGAATTTTTTGAAAGTTCCTTAGAAAAATGGGCGTGGTTTGTCATTCGCTGCAAGACCATAGTCAAAACAATTCAAATACAATTTTCGACTACGGTATACGACATTGCGGACTATTTTTGGATAAACCCATACAGTCCTTTAAACTGCCTCTCTTAGCGGGCCGTGAATGAAGCAAAAGATTGGACGGACGCGTAAATACCGTGCACGTAGTTCGTAACGACATTTTCCCAAAAAATCTGTTTTTTCGATTTACGTTTTGGGCGTAATCGAAAAAGACAAACGACCTCTTCAGCTTTATTGCAGCCATTAAAAACAAACATTTAACCGAGAAAGCTTCTTCTTCTCCTTGCAGACCAGTTCTCCACAATACGAAGGGTTCTAATGATCAGAAAATTATAATAAGAAGGATTCATTAGAATAAGAGCCACTCCTCCAATGCTTCCGTACATGGAGACAGAACAGACCATTACCATTCCAATTTCTAAATTAATTTTAAAAATTAAAACATAAATTAAACTAACCAATGAAGCTAAAAGTTTCTGTTAAGATTGCATAGAGAACGGCTACAGCTGGTGTAATTATGAGAATACTTGGAGTTAAAACTTGAACAATTAGTTGAAAAAGTAGTTTTCTGTGAAGTTTCGTAGTTTTGCAGGAGAGAGGTTGGGAACGAAGGGCGTTTAAGGTTAGGGTAACAAGGGAGAAGCAAATTAACAGCGCTAAGAGAATAAGGACAAGTATTGGGATAGCCACAAAGAAGGAGAGTTCAGTTGGAGGATAGGCGATAAAATTGGGGATTTCGAGTAAGGAACGGTTTACGCAGGTGAATTCCTGAAAATTGACTTTGTATCTCTCTTTCCTTCTTTTTCTCTTTTTTTTCTCTCTTTCTCGCTTTCTCTCTCTTTCTTTCTCTCTTTCTCTCTGTCTCTCTCTCTCGCTGTGTCTCTCTCTCTTTATTTCTCTCTTTCTGTCTCTCTCCCTCCCCCCCTCTCACTCTCTCTCTCTCTCTCTCTCTCTCTCTCTCTCTCTCTCTCTCTCTCTATGTCTCTCTTTTTCTCTCTGTCTCTGGCTCTCTCTCTTTCTCTCTCTCTCTCTCTCTCTCTCTCTCTCTCTATATATATATATATATATATATATATATATATATATATAAATATGTATATATTTATATAAATATATACTTTATATATATATATATATATATATATATATATATATATATATATATATATATATATATATATCTCTTTCTGTCTCTCTCCCTCCCTCCCCCCTCTCTCTCTCTCTCTCTCTCTTTCTCTCTTTCTCTTTCTCCTTTCTCTCTCTCTCACTCTCTCTCTATGTCTCTCTTTCTTTCTCTCTCTCTGGCTCTCTCTGGCTCTTTCTCTCTCTCTCTCTCTCGTTCTCTCTTTCTTTCTTTCTCTTTCTTTCTCTCTTTCTCTGACTTACTTTCGCAACCTCATCCAGCACATATGCATTATCAGATTGCACAATGAAAAATGAGCCGGCTGGATAAACACAAACCGCATAAACAGAAGAAATGCCAACGATTTGATACCACGTGAAAACTAACTGCCCCGTAACTACAATATACCGATAGGCGAATAAATGAACTACGGCAGCAATTGTCACGGTTAGCATAAGGACTATTGAAACTACCACCGCTTGCTCCGATATTCCACAGATTGGAGCTAGGCCGTTGGCATAACCCATAGGAAAGGGAAGTAATAGAACTGGTTTAGCAAATAGGCTTATCTGAAAGCTTTTTAAATAAAAAACATTGACAAAGTCAAATTTTCAAAAAGTCATACACATTGGTCATGTTTGCCTAGGCATCGCAACCTTACCGGCTCTGTTCAATTCTACCGCGCCGCCAAACCCTTACGGGTGTGAATGCCACCGCGCTATGTGCCTGGTGTCGCAATGCTAAAGAAGGCAGAGACGCAGATGATTTGAATATAGTGTAAACACAGGGCGTTTCGACATCTACAAACGCTAAATCTAACCTCTTTACCTTTTTTTTAAATTATGCAATTTATTTGCCTTTAAAATTAAAAATGCAATGACTTGTTTCCTCTTAAAAGCAAAACATTGGAGTTTTTGTTCCATCACTTTTGGAATAAATATCATGGAAAAATATTGTTTAATCAATGAAATTGTCTTTAATTTTCTTTAACTAAAAAATTTAAAAAGACGTATTTTGTAAAATTTACATCTGAAATGCAATTTTACACATTGCATTATTGCATTTCAAATAATTATGTAGAAATTTTGTTTTACGCTTATTTTGCACTGTGTTTAAGTGGTTTGCCCTGTGTTTACGCGTCTTGCTTCCTCTGCTCGTCAGACATATGGGAAAGTGCGTAAGAATTAAAAAAAAGACTTATGCCTTTGCCTTTAATTTGTTTGCTTTATCTAAAAAAAGACGAAAAGTCGAATTTTGAGAAATTTACATCTGAAATGAAATTTTCGTTTTGTGTTTATAAGATCTGCACTGTCTTTACGTGGTTTGCACTGGGTTTACGCGGTCTGCATTGTATTTACGCATCCTTTTTCAAATTAAAAATTAAACATACCGAAATATCGATCAACATTGCCAGCACCTGATGAAACAACAAAAACCATCGATATTTAGCCATTTGTCTTGTCGATCGACAAATTATACAATAGATAGTATACATATTAACAGGGATTACGGTAATTGCAATTCCATCAAGGAACCGAAGGTAGAAATTCACATCCCTGCTGAGAGGAGGGCACTCGGAGGCCATGGCGACTGAACGGAAAAAGGTAATCAACTTGGAAAAGAGGGCAATTAAGCTAATACAAGCAGAGTACATAGAGGATTCTTTGAATTGACAACGAAAAGTCACGTAGAGGGGGGGGGGGTTGACAACTTGGAAAATAGTTTAAATTGTAGGTACTTTATGGTAAAATTCTAGAAAATTAAACATAAAACTCGGATCTGAGCGGAGACCAAAGATTTTTTTCAAGTCTACATAATCGTTGTGTACTTAGATAATTGGGACGTCTGGGAGAAATATACGGGCGAGAGGGCAGGGTTTGGCAATCAATCGCATGCCGCTTGGACCGTTTTTGGCAACCATAGGCCGCTTGGACCGCATTTTAGTAACAAAAGGCCGCTAGGACCGCGTTGGTAACCAAAGGCCGCTTTGACCGCTTTTTGCAACCATATGCCGCTTGAACAGCTTTAGACAACCAAAGGGCGCTTGGACCGCTTTTTGAAAACCAAAGACCGCTTGAGCCTCTTTTGGCAACCATAGGCCGCTTGGACCGCCTTTGAAAACCTAAGGTTCCATTTACTGCTTCATGGCAACCAAAGGCCGCTTTTACAGCTTTTGGCAACCATAGGCCGCTCCGAACAATTTTAGCAGCCAAAGGCCGCTTTTACAGCTTTTTACAACCGTAGGCCGCTTGAACCGCTTTTGAAAACCAAAGGTCGCATTTACTGCTTCATGGCAACCAAAGGCCGCCTGAACCGCTTTTGGCTACCATAGGCAGCTTGGACCGCTTTTGACAACCAAAGGCCGCTTTCACCGCTTTTGGAAAAAAGGCCGCTTTCACCGCTTTTGGAAAAAAGGCCGCTTCTACCGCTTTTTGCAACCATTGGCCGCTTGTATCATCCGAGGATACTAGGTGGGGCCTTGCGGGTTAAGTTTGGGAATTGGAATTATTTGTGCAAGGTTAAGTTTTTCTGGTGTGTGCGTGTGTGTGTGTCTGTATGTGTGTGTGAAAAATGTGTGCTTTGTGCAACCGCACCCTCCAAAAACTATGCCGGATATTACCGCTGCAATTAATGTACGCAGGAAATAAAAAGAAGACGTCACCATCAGATTACAGAGGTTTATTACATTCCCAGAAAAAGGGTAGTAGCAGTGAATTACTTGTTGGTGGGGACGTACTGCTTGGAGAACTTGCGGTCGTCCTCCTCCAGGCACACAGTTCTCACAAGAGCCGTGGTTACCATGTAGGGATCGCAGTTCGAAGACGGGCGGCGGTCTTCAAAGTATCCCTTCAAGTGGAATTAATTTTTGTGTTTTTTTTGTTATTCTCACAAAGCCATCGTCATCTGTCTGGCGGGGGATGCGGATGGAGGCGGCACGAGAGGCAACACCGTAGGAGAATTGGTCGATGGCTGCGGTTTCGTGGAGACCGGTCAGGCGGCGTTCATTGTCCTGAAAGAGAGTGAGGGAGTGAGAGAGTGAAATAGTGAAAGAGTGAGAGAGCGAGAGACAGAGCGAGAGAGAGAGAGAGAGAGAGAGAGAGAGAGAGAGAGAAAGAGAGAGAGAGAGCGAGAGAGAAAGTGAGTGAGTGAATGAGAAAGTGAGACAGTGAGAGCGTGAGAAAGTGAGACAGTGAGAGATTGAGACAATGCGATAGAGAGAGAGAGAGAGAGAAATTATGAAAGAGAGTGAGTGAGAGAGTGAGTGAATGAGAGAGTGAGAGAGTGAGTGAATGAGTGAGTTTGAGCGTGTGAGAGTATGAGAGTAAGGGAGTGAGGGAGTGAGCTTACCTTTCCTCCGTGAGGATCATAGTAAGCAATGTGCTGAGGGTGAACGAGGCTGAGCTTATTAATAGCCCTAAGAATCTCGTTGATTCCATCTTTATCTCTCATCTTCTGAGTTGAGAAGTTGGTGTGGCAACCAGCACCGTTCCAATCTCCTGAAAATGAAGTTTTTCAAAGTCAGGGGTCGTAATTTCTAAGAGTTTTCGCCACTCATAGTGTCGCTAATATAACCCTGACGCCGTATTACGTACATTTTCTTAAACACATTATTTTTGTACGCAATTTCGCGTTTCGTGTTCTTTTGAAAGCGCTACTTAATTTGGAAACTAGGATTGCACCGACTATTTGTCATTAATCTGTTACATTAATTGCAAAAAACTGTTAAGTAGGGTTTTTTTCGCAGGTTTTTAACATTTTCCGTATGTTATTTGTCATTAATCTGTTTGAAACCAGGAAATGATGAATCAAAACATATGTGGGCATGAGCTAGGGATCTTTCTTGGAATGTGTACAAATAAAAAACAAACTTGTAAGCTGGATTAGGCTTTTCAACTATAAGAGGGCTATGATGAAGACTCACGGATTGGAAAAACTTAAAGGACCACTTAAGTGTGGGAGGAAAAAGTAACATTTGCAAAACGGAAAACAAAAATCAAGATTTTAAGGGACTGGAATGAGAACTGTGGAATTCTGAATGTTGAAAAATTTTGAGTGTAGGTAACCGCGAAAATTTTTTTTTTGTTATTTTGAAATTGAAACGTAGATCTGAGTCCCAGGATTCGGAAAAATGCCTCCTTTACTCATTTAGGAATGAACCGATTAAAGAGCGGTGTAAATTTTGGGGAAATTGTCATTTGAATTGCCGCCAACTCTGCGTCTCTCCATTTCTCATACTCTCTCGCCCACTCTAGCCGTGCTTTCGTGCGGCAATTGCAAGAATCGTCCGTGTAAATACGCCCCTTTTGCAGTTCAAATCTTACAATACGGGTATGTTTCAGAATCGTGGAAACTATGCATATTCAGCGAAACAATAATAATAATCCTTTGAAAAATATATTTTACGAGGTCGTTTCCTATAAAGAAACGAGAAAGCAAAACTTCTGCATTAGTAGGGATCCGAACTCAGGACCTTCCGCTTGGTAAGCAGACACACTGCCACTGCACCACAATGGCATACCTGTCAAATGCGGCAGCGCCTTTTATATAGCACGACAGGGCGGCGGCTTCGGGGACGACCCATTCTTTGACCGCGCATTACTCCGTCACTGAGCTCATTTCGTGAACTTTTGGCTTTTGATTTCCTATTCTTCGTGCTACTACCTACAACAGCCAACCTCACCCTTGATCGGTTTCGGATCCAAAGAAGCAGTCACTCCGAACTCCTCCGCAACCCTGTGAAGAAGGAATCTTGCGATCCACAGCTGGTCACCCATAGAAATTCCCTCACAAGGTCCTACTTGGAATTCCCACTAAAACAAATTCAATGTTTTTCTCAGTTTAACGTACTTGTCCAGGCATGACCTCCGCATTCGTTCCCGAAATATTGATTCCAGCATAGAGGCAGGCACGGTAGTGACACTCCACAATGTCCCTTCCGTAGACCTTGTTTGCTCCTACTCCGCAGTAGTAAGGTCCTAAGGTACTTAGTAAGGTGGGTCCTTAACATCTAAGGTACCTTGAGGTCCAGGGAATCCATTCTTTGGCCAGCCAAAGGGGTGGCCATCCACGTCCAGAAGGGTGTATTCCTGCTCCATTCCGAACCAAGGATGCTGATCTTTGCAACGATTCATCGCTTCCACGCATTTACGTCTCTTGTTTGAATCTTAAAATCGATTTCTTGAAGTCAAAAAATTTGCTACCAGTTGGCTGTCCGCTTTTATCGAGAGTCTCGCAGAGGACAAGCTTGTTTCTGCCTCCTCTGAAGGGATCGGCAAAGATTGCCACTGGTTTTAGGTTGACATCGGAGTCTTCGCCAGAAGCCTGGCCGGTTGAGGAGCCGTCGAAGTTCCACATTGGAAGGTCTAGAAGAAAAAGTCTCTCTCTCCCTCTCTCTCTCTCTCCCCTCTCTGTCTCTCTTTCTCTCTTTCTCTCTCTCTCTCTTTTCTCTTTTTTTCTCTCTCTATCTTTTTCACCCCCTCTTTCTCTCTCTCTCTCTCTCTCTCTCTCTGCCTCTCTGTCTCTCTGTCTCTCTTTCTCTTTTTCTCTATTCTCTCTGTCTCTCTCTCTGACTCTCTGTCTCTCTTTCTCTTTTTATCTCTTCTGTCTTTCTCTCTCTCTTTCTTATTTCTTTTTCTCTCTATCTCTCTCTCTCTCTTCCCTCTCTCTCTCTCTCTATCTCTCTCTCTCTCTCTCTCTCTCTGCCTCTCTGTCTCTCTGTCTCTCTTTCTCTTTTTCTCTATTCTCTCTGTCTCTCTCTCTGACTCTCTGTCTCTCTTTCTCTTTTTATCTCTTCTGTCTTTCTCTCTCTCTCTCTCTCTCTCTCTCTCTCTCTCTGCCTCTCTGTCTCTCTGTCTCTCTTTCTCTTTTTCTCTATTCTCTCTGTCTCTCTCTCTCTGACTCTCTGTCTCTCTTTCTCTTTTTATCTCTTCTGTCTTTCTCTCTCTCTTTCTTATTTCTTTTTCTCTCTATCTCTCTCTCTCTCTCTTCCCTCTCTCTCTCTCTCTCTCTCTCTCTGCCTCTCTGTCTCTCTGTCTCTCTTTCTCTTTTTCTCTATTCTCTCTGTCTCTCTCTCTGACTCTCTGTCTCTCTTTCTCTTTTTATCTCTTCTGTCTTTCTCTCTCTCTCTCTCTCTCTCTCTCTCTCTGCCTCTCTGTCTCTCTGTCTCTCTTTCTCTTTTTCTCTATTCTCTCTGTCTCTCTCTCTCTGACTCTCTGTCTCTCTTTCTCTTTTTATCTCTTCTGTCTTTCTCTCTCTCTTTCTTATTTCTTTTTCTCTCTATCTCTCTCTCTCTCTCTTCCCTCTCTCTCTCTCTCTCTCTCTCTCTCTCTCTCTCTCTCTCTGCCTCTCTGTCTCTCTGTCTCTCTTTCTCTTTTTCTCTATTCTCTCTGTCTCTCTCTCTGACTCTCTGTCTCTCTTTCTCTTTTTATCTCTTCTGTCTTTCTCTCTCTCTCTCTCTCTCTCTCTCTCTCTCTCTCTCTGCCTCTCTGTCTCTCTGTCTTTCTTTCTCTTTTTCTCTATTCTCTCTGTCTCTCTCTCTGACTCTCTGTCTCTCTTTCTCTTTTTATCTCTTCTGTCTTTCTCTCTCTCTTTCTTATTTCTTTTTCTC
>JAJQXH010000034.1:70000-166247 GCA_022343465.1 Oscheius sp. G VE-2021 | reverse complement strand
CAATTTTGTTAAACGAATTGTTTATCGATTTTTTTATGAAAAAGTTTTCTAGCAGTTTTGCTAAACGAATTGTTTATCGATTTTTATATGAAAAAAATCTCTGGCAATTGTGCTAAACGAACTGTTTATCGATTTTTATATGAAAAAGATTTTGCTAAACGAATTGTTTATTGATTTTTATATGAAAAAGTTTTCTAGCAATTTTGCTAAACGAATTGTTTATCGATTTTTGTATGAAAAAGTTCTCTAGCAATTTTGCTAAACGAATTGTTTATCGATTTTTATATGAAAAAGTTCTCTAGCAATTTTGCTAAACGAATTGTTTATCGATTTTTATATGAAAAAGTTCTCTAGCAATTTTGCTAAACGAATTGTTTATCGATTTTTATATGAAAAAAATCTCTGGCAATTGTGCTAAACGAACTGTTTATCGATTTTTATATGAAAAAGATTTTGCTAAACGAATTGTTTATCGATTTTTATATGAAAAAGTTTTCTAGCAATTTTGCTAAACGAATTGTTTATCGATTTTTATATGAAAAAGTTATTTAGCAATTTTGCTAAACGAATTGTTTATCGATTTTTATATGAAAAAGTTCTCTAGCAATTTTGCTAAACGAATTGTTTATCGATTTTTTTTATGAAAAAGTTCTCTAGCAATTTTGTTAAACGAATTGTTTATCGATTTTTTTATGAAAAAGTTCTTTAGCAATTTTGCTAAACGAATTGTTTATCGATTTTTATATGAAAAAGTTTTCTAGCAATTTTGTTAAACGAATTGTTTATCGATTTTTTTATGAAAAAGATTTTGCTAAACGAATTGTTTATCGATTTTTATATGAAAAAGTTCTCTAGCAATTTTGTTAAACGAATTGTTTATCGATTTTTTTATGAAAAAGTTATTTAGCAATTTTGCTAAACGAATTGTTTATCGATTTTTTTATAAAAAAGTTCTTTAGCAATTTTGCTAAACGAATTGTTTATCGATTTTTATATGAAAAAAATCTCTGGCAATTGTGCTAAACGAATTGTTTATCGATTTTTATATGAAAAAGATTTTGCTAAACGAATTGTTTATCGATTTTTATATGAAAAAGTTCTCTAGCAATTTTGCTAAACGAACTGTTTATCGATTTTTATATGAAAAAGTTCTCTAGCAATTTTGCTAAACGAATTGTTTATCGATTTTTATATGAAAAAGTTCTCTAGCAATTTTGCTAAACGAATTGTTTATTGATTTTTATATGAAAAAGTTTTCTAGCAATTTTGCTAAACGAATTGTTTATCGATTTTTATATGAAAAAAATCTCTAGCAATTTTGCTAAACGAATTGTTTATCGATTTTTATATGAAAAAGTTTTCTAGCAATTTTGCTAAACGAATTGTTTATCGATTTTTTTATGAAAAAGTTCTCTAGCAATTTTGCTAAACGAATTGTTTATCGATTTTTATATGAAAAAGTTCTCTAGCAATTTTGCTAAACGAATTGTTTATCGATTTTTTTTATGAAAAAGTTCTCTAGCAATTTTGCTAAACGAATTGTTTATCGATTTTTATATGAAAAAGTTCTCTAGCAATTTTGCTAAACGAATTGTTTATCGATTTTTATATGAAAAAGTTCTCTAGCAATTTTGCTAAACGAATTGTTTATCGATTTTTATATGAAAAAGTTTTCTAGCAATTTTGCTAAACGAATTGTTTATCGAGTTTTTATATGAAAAAAATCTCTAGCAATTTTGCTAAACGAATTGTTTATCGAGTTTTTATATGAAAAAAATCTCTAGCAATTTTGCTAAACGAATTGTTTATCGATTTTTATATGAAAAAGTTCTCTAGCAATTTTGCTAAACGAATTGTTTATCGATTTTTATATGAAAAAGTTCTTTAGCAATTTTGCTAAACGAATTGATTATCGATTTTTATATGAAAAAGTTTTCTAGCAATTTTGCTAAACGAATTGTTTATTGATTTTTATATGAAAAAGTTTTCTAGCAATTTTGCTAAACGAATTGTTTATCGATTTTTATATGAAAAAGTTCTCTAGCAATTTTGCTAAACGAATTGTTTATCGATTTTTATATGAAAAAGTTTTCTAGCAATTTTGCTAAACGAATTGTTTATCGATTTTTTTATGAAAAAGTTCTTTAGCAATTTTGCTAAACGAATTGTTTATCGATTTTTATATGAAAAAGTTCTCTAGCAATTTTGCTAAACGAATTGTTTATCGATTTTTATATGAAAACAATCTCTAGCAATTTTGCTAAACAAATTGTTTATTGATTTTTGGATGAAAAAGTTCTTTAGCAATTTTGCTAAACGAATTGTTTATCGATTATTAAATGAAAAAGTTCTTTAGCAATTTTGCTAAACGAATTGTTTATTGATTTTTATATGAAAAAGTTTTCTAGCAATTTTGCTAAACGAATTGTTTATTGATTTTTATATGAAAAAGTTTTCTAGCAATTTTGCTAAACGAATTGTTTATTGATTTTTATATGAAAAAGTTCTTTAGCAATTTTGCTAAACGAATTGTTTATCGATTTTTATATGAAAAAGTTCTTTAGCAATTTTGCTAAACGAATTGATTATCGATTTTTATATGAAAAAGTTCTCTAGCAATTTTGCTAAACGAATTGTTTATCGATTTTTATATGAAAAAGTTTTCTAGCAATTTTGCTAAACGAACTGTTTATCGATTTTTATATGAAAAAGTTCTCTAGCAATTTTGCTAAACGAATTGTTTATCGATTTTTATATGAAAAAGTTCTTTAGCAATTTTGCTAAACGAATTGTTTATTGATTTTTATATGAAAAAGTTCTTTAGCAATTTTTCTAAACGAATTGTTTATTGATTTTTATATGAAAAAGTTTTCTAGCAAATTTGCTAAACGAATTGTTTATCGATTTTTATATGAAAAAGTTCTCTAGCAATTTTGCTAAACGAATTGTTTATCGATTTTTATATGAAAAAGTTTTCTAGCAATTTTGCTAAACGAATTGTTTATTGATTTTTATATGAAAAAGTTTTCTAGCAATTTTGCTAAACGAATTGTTTATTGATTTTTATATGAAAAAGTTCTCTAGCAATTTTGCTAAACGAATTGTTTATCGATTTTTATATGAAAAAAATCTCTAGCAATTTTGCTAAACGAATTGTTTATCGATTTTTATATGAAAAAGTTTTCTAGCAATTTTGCTAAACGAATTGTTTATCGATTTTTATATGAAAAAGTTCTCTAGCAATTTTGCTAAACGAATTGTTTATCGATTTTTATATGAAAAAAATCTTTAGCAATTTTGCTAAACGAATTGTTTATCGATTTTTATATGAAAAAGTTCTTTAGCAATTTTGCTAAACGAATTGTTTATCGATTTTTATATGAAAAAGTTCTTTAGCAATTTTGCTAAACGAATTGTTTATCGATTTTTATATGAAAAAGTTCTCTAGCAGTTTTGCTAAACGAATTGTTTATTGATTTTTGGATGAAAAAGTTCTTTAGCAATTTTGCTAAACGAATTGTTTATTGATTTTTATATGAAAAAGTTCTTTAGCAATTTTGCTAAACGAATTGTTTATCGATTTTTATATGAAAAAGTTCTTTAGCAATTTTGCTAAACGAATTGTTTATCGATTTTTATATAAAAAAGTTCTTTAGCAATTTTGCTAAACGAATTGTTTATTGATTTTTATATGAAAAAGTTCTTTAGCAATTTTGCTAAACGAATTGTTTATCGATTTTTATATGAAAAAGTTCTTTAGCAATTTTGCTAAACGAATTGATTATCGATTTTTATATGAAAAAGTTTTTTATCAATTTTGCTAAACGAATTGATTATCGATTTTTATATGAAAAAGTTATTGTTTATCGATTTTTATATGAAAAAGTTCTTTAGCAATTTTGCTAAACGAATTGTTTATTGATTTTTATATGAAAAAGTTCTTTAGCAATTTTGCTAAACGAATTGTTTATTGATTTTTATATGAAAAAGTTCTTTAGCAATTTTTCTAAACAAATTGTTTATCGATTTTTATATGAAAAAGTTTTCTAGCAATTTTGCTAAACGAATTGTTTATCGATTTTTATATGAAAAAGTTCTCTAGCAATTTTGCTAAACGAATTGTTTATCGATTTTTATATGAAAAAGTTTTCTAGCAATTTTGCTAAACGAATTGTTTATTGATTTTTATATGAAAAAGTTTTCTAGCAATTTTGCTAAAGGAATCGGTTTATTGATTTTTATATGAAAAAGTTCTCTAGCAATTTTGCTAAACGAATTGTTTATCGATTTTTATATGAAAAAAATCTCTAGCAATTTTGCTAAACGAATTGTTTATCGATTTTTATATGAAAAAAATCTCTAGCAATTTTGCTAAACAAATTGTTTATTGATTTTTGGATGAAAAAGTTCTTTAGCAATTTTGCTAAACGAATTATTTATTGATTTTTTTATGAAAAAGTTTTCTAGCAATTTTGCTAAACGAATTGTTTATTGATTTTTGGATGAAAAAGTTTTCTAGCAATTTTGCTAAACGAATTGTTTATTGATTTTTGGATGAAAAAGTTCTTTAGCAATTTTGCTAAACGAATTGTTTATCGATTTTTATATGAAAAAGTTCTTTAGCAATTTTGCTAAACGAATTGTTTATCGATTTTTATATGAAAAAGTTCTCTAGCAATTTTGCTAAACGAATTGTTTATCGATTTTTATATGAAAAAGTTTTCTAGCAATTTTGCTAAACGAATTGTTTATTGATTTTTATATGAAAAAGTTTTCTAGCAATTTTGCTAAACGAATTGTTTATTGATTTTTATATGAAAAAGTTCTCTAGCAATTTTGCTAAACGAATTGTTTATCGATTTTTATATGAAAAAAATCTCTAGCAATTTTGCTAAACGAACTGTTTATCGATTTTTATATGAAAAAGTTCTCTAGCAATTTTGCTAAACGAATTGTTTATCGATTTTTATATGAAAAAGTTCTTTAGCAATTTTGCTAAACGAATTGTTTATTGATTTTTATATGAAAAAGTTCTTTAGCAATTTTGCTAAACGACTTGTTTATTGATTTTTGGATGAAAAAGTTCTCTAGCAATTTTGCTAAACGAATTGTTTATTGATTTTTATATGAAAAAGTTCTTTAGCAATTTTTCTAAACAAATTGTTTATCGATTTTTATATGAAAAAGTTTTCTAGCAATTTTGCTAAACGAATTGTTTATTGATTTTTATGTGAAAAAGTTCTCTAGCAATTTTGCTAAACGAATTGTTTATCGATTTTTATATGAAAAAAATCTCTAGCAATTTTGCTAAACGAATTGTTTATCGATTTTTATATGAAAAAGTTTTCTAGCAATTTTGCTAAACGAATTGTTTATCGATTTTTATATGAAAAAGTTCTCTAGCAATTTTGCTAAACGAATTGTTTATCGATTTTTATATGAAAAAAATCTCTAGCAATTTTGCTAAACGAATTGTTTATCGATTTTTATATGAAAAAGTTCTCTAGCAATTTTGCTAAACGAATTGTTTATCGATTTTTATATGAAAAAGTTCTTTAGCAATTTTTCTAAACAAATTGTTTATCGATTTTTATATGAAAAAGTTTTCTAGCAATTTTGCTAAACGAATTGTTTATCGATTTTTATATGAAAAAGTTCTCTAGCAATTTTGCTAAACGAATTGTTTATCGATTTTTATATGAAAAAGTTTTGTTTATTGATTTTTATATGAAAAAGTTCTCTAGCAATTTTGCTAAACGAATTGTTTATCGATTTTTATATGAAAAAGTTCTTTAGCAATTTTGCTAAACGAATTGTTTATTGATTTTTATATGAAAAAGTTTTTTATCAATTTTGCTAAACGAATTGATTATCGATTTTTATATGAAAAAGTTTTGTTTATTGATTTTTATATGAAAAAGTTCTCTAGCAATTTTGCTAAACGAATTGTTTATCGATTTTTATATGAAAAAGTTTTCTAGCAATTTTGCTAAACGAATTGTTTATTGATTTTTATATGAAAAAGTTCTCTAGCAATTTTGCTAAACGAATTGTTTATCGATTTTTATATGAAAAAGTTCTTTAGCAATTTTGCTAAACGAATTGTTTATTGATTTTTATATGAAAAAGTTCTTTAGCAATTTTGCTAAACGAATTGTTTATTGATTTTTATATGAAAAAGTTTTCTAGCAAATTTGCTAAACGAATTGTTTATCGATTTTTATATGAAAAAGTTCTCTAGCAATTTTGCTAAACGAATTGTTTATTGATTTTTATATGAAAAAGTTCTCTAGCAATTTTGCTAAACGAATTGTTTATTGATTTTTATATGAAAAAGTTCTCTAGCAATTTTGCTAAACGAATTGTTTATCGATTTTTATATGAAAAAGTTCTCTAGCAGTTTTGCTAAACGAATTGTTTATCGATTTTTATATGAAAAAGTTTTCAAGCCTTATTGGTATACTTTTTTTTTATTTTTGTGCGAAAACGTTCCTAGCAATTTTGCTAAACGTATTTTTCCATGTTTTTTATATGTATGAAAAAATTCTTTTGCAATTTTGCTATATGTGCCCGTTTCAGTGTCCGTGTGTGCGTGAATTTGTATGTATGTGTCCGTGTGTGACTGATTTTTCGATTTCTTTGTGATTTTTGTCACACATACAATTTAAAGGACAAAAATGTTGTAGTTGATTCAGCCACCACACTTGTCATTGTATTTTTGAAAATAGCAAAATACATAGAATCCACCATTTCTTTCATAACATCATGCCTTTCTCATAACAGGAAATTTGAAAAGACAAATTCAGTTTTAAATTTTTCATTTCCTTTTTCAACCGCTTTCAATTTCACTCGAATCTAAACAAATCAATTTCTAGATTCTTTGATACCTCTCTCTCTTTCTCTCTCTCTCTCTCACTCTCTCTCTTTTCTTGGTTTCTAGAATTTCAAATCATTTGATACTCAGGCAAAAGCTGGAAGTCAATTTGAAACTTAGTTTCTAAACTATGCAACACATCCGCTTGGATGGTTTCTTCAATTTCCAACTTCTCTTTTGCATAATTTCCTTCATTTTCTACGTCTTCATTTTAATTATGCTCCTTTCTTCAAAACAAAAACTAGTTCACAGTTCCTATTTCACAATTTTCTATTTTGTCGGTTTTGTAGATTTAATCCAATTCTTTTCATATCAATACTGTACGGCACATTATCGATTAGGACTTGGTATGCGAAATTGCAAATTTCAATCGAATTTCGTTATAGGACCTGACCACAACGTAATTTTATTGATTTTTGCAACTTTTGCAAATATCTCGTTTTCCCTCCACATTTGGGGAAACTTTTTAATGACACTTTGTCAATACACGGCTATTTGTAAACCACATATTCACAATCATGTAAGAATTCAAAATGTTTTACTTTTTTTTCAATTTTCTTAGGTTTGGTCACATAAAAGAACAATTATCTACATTTTTATAACTACAATTTTAACCTTTTTGACAACTGGAAATGGATGGAGAATGAAAATTCACTACGTTTTGCAAACAGATGGAATTTATACGGCAAAAGGAACAGTTCCTTGGGTACAAGGGCTTTAATCAATTTTTAATCTAAATGTTTAGTCAATTTTGTTTTTTCCTATTTTTTATATACTATTTTATGTTGTTACGGCTAGTTTTCTGGTGGCGAAGACAATAAGAACGCTACAAAAAATTGCGATCAGTGATAAATTGAGGAAACATAATAAGGTGAGAGAAAGAAGAGAGAAACAGAGAGAGCCAAAGCCATTTAGGCCCTAGCCGCCGTCACCGCAGTTGACTGCCTCTTGTTTGGTTTTGATCTACTCTACGACGCCCGTACAATACTTGGAGATCGAATATACGGACAATGGTTTGGAAATTTTATCGACAGTTACGTAAGTTTACCCGAAGGCTTCTCTAAAAATGAATTTAGTATGAACTATTTTTGGCAATTCTAAATGCATCGAATCCTCTTTTATTGGTCATCTTCAGCAGCATTGCTAGAAAGGAAGTCGTTCGTCTAAGAACTAAGTTGCCATCAGTTCCCCGATCATCTTCCCCCTCATTTCGTCTTAATGTTGTTCAAATAAACTAGTGTGTGTGTGTTTCCCTTTTAAACGCTTTCACTTCAAAAATTTCTTAAATTCAAAATCTTTTTTTTATTTATTAAATTAACTCTCCATCATGGCAGCTGAATTTAAAAAAAGATAGATGTCATGTATAACATCTATCATTTTTTGAACGATTTCTCTCTCTCTCCCTTTCCCTCTCTCTCTCCCTCTCTCTCCCCCCTATCTCTCTATCTCTCTCCTTCTCAAGTGATTGGGAGGAAGGCCGCCAGGGGGAAATTGAGACATTCTAATTTCTACAAAATGTTAACTGCGAGAAGTATCATTTCCTTTCTAAGATCATGGAATGTTGGTCAACCTCAAAATACTACTTTCTCTGTGTGAAACAGGAGTCTTTTGCGATAAAACTGCAAGGTTTAAGAAAACAATAGTAAAGAGACACAGTTCCCAAGCAATTGAAAATGTTTTTGAAACAAGGCATTCTTCTCAGTTTTATTTTATGGTCTGGGTTTTAGATGATGTGGATCACTTGGAGAGGGTTCTCGGATGAGCTTATCTTGAGCATCAAGAAGTACTGCCCAGTCCTCTTCTTCTGTCGGTTGACCATCACTTCTTCCTTTGCTCCAGGAGCGAGACAGAGGCTGTCTGTTTCGAAGAAGTGGAAGTCGCAGCAGAGCACAATGTGCAGCTGGCACGACGACTTGTTGCCCAACTTCAGATGACCAGTGCCGGTACTTGTGTCCACATATGCGGGGTACTGCACCAACTCGTTGTTGGGCAGTTCCCGGAAGAGGGAGGAAGACTGGAGCATCCACTGAAAGTCAGGTTATATTCTTCGTCGACTCATCAACCACCATGAGGCGCTCTCGACGTCTTCCAGAGTCACGCGGCCAATCCATCCCAGACACCTAACGAGAGCGCTTCCGTCGACCTGGGTCTCCTGAAGAAACGGGTTGAAGAAAGCGTGTGTCTTACGATGTTGGAGAAGCAAGTCTTCAGGAGGTCGCGAGGGGACCAGCATCCCTCGAAGATCTTCGCAGATGAAAACACTCCTTTGACAACAGGGATCTTGGCGGTATCCTTGCAAGGGAATATCCCGCGGATCGATTGGGCCATGATTAGGGAGCCGATACTTAAATTAGGATATTTGATTTTCAGATTCCGAAAAGGAATTTGCAATGTGTGAAGATCGAACTGACCCCTGCCGGAGATCATCTTTGAAGATTGGCCACTGGTACTTGTTTCCGATTCTTCAGTTCCGATCATGGAGAAGACGGCGGTCAGGGTAGGGCCAGCCGTAGCCGTGGCACCCTCATCATTGGGGTCGGAGTCAGTATTAAAAGCAAGCTGAACAAGAAGTATAGGTTCTTTGTGGAATGAAACGTACTTCCGAGATCAGTTGGTTGAGGAGTTCCAGAGACAACTGCATGGCTGCAGGAGGGCAGGAGAGGCGAGAGAATAGTGGAGAGGGGGAGGAACGGCGGAACGTCAATTTTGAAGTTATTCTAATATGACGGCACGTGTTGCTCGCGTCTAATTATCAGAAGAGACCGTGGAGACCTTATTTGTCAGTGGAAATGACGGTCGCAGTGATTTGCGTATTTTCTATTTGTCTCCCTTTCTCTCTCTCTTTCTCTCATATTTATCTTTGCTCTCTCTCTATCCCTTTTTATCTCTTTCTTTTCTCTCTCGTTTCCTCTCCCTTTCTATTACTCTCTCTCGCCCTCTTTCTCTCATTTGCTCTCTCTCCCTCGCTGTCTCTTCTTTTCTCTATCTCTCTCGTATCTCTTATCTCTCAACAGAATAGCTAAACCCATTGAACCATTGTAGTCTTTATAAAAATCATCCTTGCATCTCTACGATTCCAATATATTGCCGCAATTGAAGACTTTTCTATATAATAAATATTTACTATTCGTTTTCTACACATAAATCTCTGGCAAGAAGTGGGGAATGCCACAAAAACGGGCTCTTATAAAACTGAAAATGGCACTATGGGTCACAGCCAGCACAACACAATGTACAACCACCATCGAACTGAGCCTTAAGGGGTTTGCAAGTGAAACAAATAAATATGTCTATCTTCGTTCAGTAGTTCTTCGGGCGCGGTGGAACCACGGGCATCTGCGGACGTGGCGGCGGCGGAGGGGGAGCCGCGCGGACAGGCACGGCGGGCGCCGTCTCGTAGGGGGCGATCGTCGGCCTTAACGGAATCGATGGCATTGATGGAACGGGGTGGAGGGGCTGGCGATCGGCCCCCCAGGCACAGCTGGGCAGGGAGATGGCACTGCCACGAGAGGGCAGGGAACAGGAGAAGGGAGAGCACCTGGAAAAGCACACGACGATCACGACACGACGGAGGGAGGGGGAGAAGGGGACGGTACCTGTCGTCTCCAGGCCAATCCAACTCGGTCAGCTGGTGGTTGGAGGCATCGCTGCGGGCGGAGGGAGGGCGAGGGCGTTCCGGGGCCGAGATGGAGTTCAGAGAGCACAGTTCCTCGTCATCTGAAGTGGGAAAGTTAGGTAAAGTGAGGTGAGGCGGCAGTTTTGAGACAATTAAAAATGTCAGTGGTAGTGAATCTTGGCCACAGCAGCTGTTGCAGATAAAATTGAGGCCACATCAGCTGTGGCCTATGAAAGAGAGGACACGACAGCTGTGGCCGATAAAAGTGAGATCAAGGCAGCTGTGGTTAATGAAGCGGCCACATCAGCTGTGGCTGGTGAACGTGAAACCACAGCAGCTGTTGCCAAAGACATTGAAGCCAGAACAGCTGTGACCGATGAAATTGAGCTGTGGCCATTGAAAAGAACGTCATGGCAGATGCGGTCGATGAAAGTGAAGCCACGCCATCTGTGATCAACAGAAGATAGGCCACAACAGCTGTGGCTGGTGAAAGTGAGGCCACGGCAGCTGTGGCTGGTGAAGGTGAAACCACGGCAGCTGTGGCAAATGGAAGAAAGGCCACGACAGCTGTGGCCGATAAAACAGAGGCCACAGCAGCTGTGATCAACAGAAGAGAGGCCACGGCCGCTGTGTCCCATGAAATTGAGCTGTGGCCGATGAAAGAAATACCACGGCAGCTGTGGCAACCTACCATCGAATTCGAATCCATTGGCGGCAGTTGGCAGCATTTCCTCCGCCGGGCAGAAGGAATCCGAGGGCGAGATGTCCGTCGGCAGAAGCACCAAATCCGACCACAAGGGGGACCTCAGTCTCACGCACAGCACATCCCCGCCTAAGCCTTCTTTTAGCTTCAGAGATCAGAAATCTACCTCCAAAGTCCAATCCGTCCATGCTGAGGGCGGCGAGTGCGGATTCGCCCGATTCCAGCACCATCCACAATTCGTCGTCCTCGCACTTGCTGGAGAGGAGGTTCACTTCCAGCTCCTTCAGTTTATCCACGATGGCTGGGAAGAGCTTCACGGGGAAACGAGGCTTCCCCTCAACGGAGCAGATGACGGTGGCGTCGGGAGGACCCATGCAGCTGAAATGAAGCAATTAGAATAGTGAGGAAGAAAGAGGTACCTGATTACGTCACGGACCAGGTCTACACACTTGGAGGCGTCGACTTTGTGGGTGTTAACTGTGAAGAGAGAGCCCACGGGACGGTGGTCCGAGGTTTTCAGCTCCGCCCGGTCGTATCTGAAATAAATAGGGTTATCTCTCTCTCTCTGTCTCTCTCTCTCTCATTACCTCAATCCATCTCTCTCTCCCGCCAGCCTCTGCCAACCTCAGGCCGCTTTCTGCTTTTTATGGCAACCTCAGGCCTCTTTCCGCTTTTTCTGGCAACCCCAAGCCGCTTTTCTGGCAACCTCAGGCCGCTTGCCGCTTTTTCTGGAGACTTCAAGCAGCTTCCCGCTGTTTATGGCAACCTCAGGTCACTTTTGCTTTTTTGGCAACATCAGGCCGCTTTCTGCTTTTTCGAGAACCTCACACCGCGTTCTGCTTTTTCTGGCAACCTCAGGCCGCTTTGCGCTTTTTCTAGCAACCTCAGGCCGCTTTCTTCGAAATTCAAAGTTCGAATTCTGGCAAGTTTAAAGCGGCCTTAGGTTAGAAAATGTGGTTATCAGCGGCCTTAGGTTGTAGGAAGCGGCTTACAGGCCTCAAGATGACAAAAGCTATTTCCAAGCGGCCTGAGCCTGGCGAAAGCGGTCTGCAGGCGGCCTGAGGTTATAAAAAGTCCAATTAGAACCACTCCGGTCATCCCATCGATTATAATTAGAATAATTGAACCACGGAAAGTATTTCAAATTTATGCAAATGAGGTCCTTCCCACGTCGACCTGCCCTCTCCCTCCTCATTCATTCGCCTGCCTTCGCTCCCAGCGGTCGCCCTTCCTTCGATGACCTCCGCCGCCAACAACAGCAGTCCTCAGAAGACGGAGGAGACGAAGACAGCCAAACAGTGGGTGTCCCAACCGACAGAAGCTGATGGAGTTTAGGGATCAAACCGTCGATTCTGCCCAGAAGGAGGAGGTGAAGAGCCAGGAGACGGTGCAGGAGGAGGAATCGGCCCAGAATTCCAGCTTCTCCGACTCGATCGCCACCGCCGACCTCAACGTCTCCCTCTTCGGTCCCGTGTGGTTCGTCTGAGCACCCGATGGATCCCCTAAATCTACATACAGGACCAGTACTCCCTCGGTGAGCCTGTGCTCCGTCCTGGACGAGAGCGCCGTCCACAACACGGCCTTCCTCACGCCGAACTCTCGTGCCAGGATGAGGGAGTTCTTCGGCCACAACGGCAGCGAGGTCAACGGCGTCCTCAATTTCGACGATGGGGAGGAAGAGGACGGGGAGATGGTGAGGAAAGGAGGCGATTCTGGGATGAGGCAGGGATTCTAGGTCGACGTCTAGGCTACAAAGGATACGTCTTCGTGTTTCTGAAGACATTGGTCGACAAAATAAAACTTTGTCCAGTTCTTTATGTACGAATCCATCATTGTTGCTATATTTGTGTTTGGGTTAATGTTAAAAGTGTGGTTTTGAAATATGTTCGGTCTCAAATTATGGTTTCTGATTCTGACGTGTTGTATATCGCGTTTCCGAGGAACCGCTCTTTGACCTCGAGGTTCGCGGTTGGATCAACTCTATTTTGATATGCAGAAGAAGAGGGGTAGAGGCCTACTCGTACACTTGACTTGGCTTTGTGCTTGCGGCTACCGCTTTCTGGCAACCTTAGGCCGCTTGGGCCGCTTGTTACCAGCCAAAGGACACGATGTGAGCCTTTCTACCAACTTGAAGTATAAGATCAGATATGATCGGCGTTCATCAGCCAGGCGAACGCGGTTTCCAAGAGGCCTTGGCCTGGAGAAAGTGGTCTCAGGCGGCCTTAGGTTGACGAAAGAGGTGTCCAGGCGGTCTTGTGTTGTAGGAAGCGGTGTCCAGGCGGCCTTAGCTTGACGAAAGCGGCGGCCTTAGGTTGTAAGAAGCTGTCTCCGGCGACCTAAGGTTCTGGGAAGCGGTTTCCAAGCGACCTTAGGCTGACGAAAGCGGCTTCCAGGCGGCCTTAGGTGGACACTAGGTGTTTGCATGCCCTTGTACCGATTTTTTGTCAGAAGCGGTCTGCAGGCGGCATTAGATTGTAGGAATCGGTCTCCAGGCGGCCTTAGGCTGACAAACAGGTTTCAAAAGCAGTCTCCAGTCGGCTTTATGATGTAAGCAACGGCCTCCAGGCGGCCTTCTGCCAGAGAAAGCGTTTTAGGCGGACTTTGTCCAACGAAAGCGGTCTCAGGCGGCCTTAGGTTGTAGGAATCGGTCTCCAGGCGACCTTAGGCAGACGAAAACGGTTTCCAGGCGGTCTTTGCTTTTTTTAACTGTCTCCAGGCGGCCTTCGGTCAGAGAAAGCGGTTTTCAGGCGGCCTTAGGCTGATGGATCTCAAGGCTTTCTATATATGACATATCTTCCATGATTCTGCGTATCTGACCATTTTCTTCCCAAGCAAACACCAAACATGTCCTTTAAAAATACAAGAATCACCTTTTTCCCTGCGCCTCTCTCTTCCAACACTTTCTGGGTCTCTCTCTCTCTCCCTCTAACAATCTCCCTCTCTCCGTAACCACCTCAGAAGGCAGGTATCCTCCTTCCTCCGCCGCTCCTTCCACAGAATCCTGTCGGTCCACGCCGGCACTCGGCACTTCTCACTCGTGTCGTAGTCATCGCTGAACGTGTCGTATTTGTAGGTCGGAGCGAAGGTCAGCGGCCCCTCCTCGAATCCCACAAACGTCTAAATCGCTGCATTCCAAAGGGTCCTAATTAAGACCCCACCAGTCCCAGGGCCCTTTGCTGAGTCAGCTGGTCGTTGGGGACCAACTGCTGCAACTGTCCGTTGTAGATCGCCTTCTTTACCTCGTCTCCCGAGAGATTTATCCTAAAATTCTGATTTTTTAAGGCTGTTGTTAACAAAGAAAACCTGTAGTTAAAGTCTCCTAGCCAGAAGATGACGTCGTGGGATTCCACCTCTCTGCCCTGGGGGAAGCGGATCTTCCGAAGGGCGGTGGCAAAGTCCTCGTTTCGATCTTTGACCTACAAGATTACTGTAGGTCAGTCAGTCGTGGACTGTACTTCATTTTGACCGGCGGCAAAGTGACTGCAGACGAAACAGAAGCTGGTGGAGTTGATGACTAGGCGCATGGCGACGGAGCCCTGGAAGAGAGGGATTAGAGAGAGAGAGAGAGAGAGAGAGAGAGAGAGAGAGAGAGAGAGAGAGAGAGAGAGAGAGAGAGAGAGAGATTACCTTGTTCCCCGTAGCTCCTCCCATCCCCGTCTTCACAGAATGGACGGCAAAGTCCTTCATGAAAGGGGATATCCTAGGTCGCACGAATAAAAAGAGACACACTCCGACCTGAAAAAGCTATTGCAATATGCAAATCAGGGAGTTACCAATTGTTCGCTTGCGAACAGGACGTAGGGAGCCTTGGTGGCGAGAGTCTTGCGGATTGAATCTGCCCACAGACGTTGGTTTGTTGTACTGAAAGGTGTGGATAAAGAGAATTCTCTCTATCTCTCTCTCCCTCTTTCTCTCTCTCACCTAGTCTTGACCATATTGCTCGCGTTGAGGTCGACGAGTTCCTCAACTCCGATGGCCACCACATCCGGCGGTTCCTCATCGTCCAAAGAGACTGAAAACAATGGAAATTGATTTTTTAAATAAATTTTATTGTTGTATGCTTAAAAAGTGACCTAATCTGCGGCTCAAACATTGGATCTGGACCCTGACCTTTAACTACCTTCATCACTCTCTGCGTCTCTGCCTCTCTCTATTACCAAAACAATTACAGTAACCCGGATCGGAAGAATGGCCCGGTCCTTTAATGTTTTCATCATTCGATGAAAACATTAAAGGACCATCATTCAGCGTCAATTTCCTTTTATCACGTCGTGAGCGGTTGCCGCCGATTTCGTATAAGTTTGAGTCCCCAGTCATCTTGGCTCGTGAGAACATGTCAGATATCTCCAAAACGACGAGATTCAGTTCTCCTTTATAGAAACCGTCAGCGACTTCATTTGACTTGTATCTGTATATGGCGCTCATTAATGTAAGCAGCCGGACTACCCTTTCCGCGGCCGACGATCCCGTACGGGTGTGAAACTCGCGGCACTACCATGTCAGACAACCAACGTTTTCTGCGTCTTTTCAGGCGGGAACATTGAAAATTCGAAAGTGACGACCAAAAATCGATAAAACGATGCATTGGACTGGCGCGTAAACACCGTGCACGTAGCTCGTTAAAATGCCTGTTATCCACATTTGCATATAGCCTGGAATGGCCAAAAAATGACACTTCAGATGTAGATTTCTCCAAAACTACGCATTTAAACCCCAAAGTTATATACGCTCTTCGATAACTTCTGAAGCTCTTTAATATGGATACAGTCGAAAAAGATCCCTGAACGGGTTTAACTTCGTTCCCGTCACAAAATTAACTAAAATGATTAACTTCTTCCGCCTTTCTTCCTTTCGAGACCCATCCTTTCACTCCTTTAACCTCGCATTTCCCCTCACCTAAATTGACCGTAGGGAAAATCCAGTGAGCCAGGTTCGATTCCCCTCGGAAGGCCACATTATTGATGTTCTTCCCTCCGTTTACGTTCCATGTTCCTGAAAATGGGTTAAAATAGGATTCTCCATGGAAAATCCCACCAACAAATAGACGAATCGGCGTGGCATTCGTGATTTCAGAGCTCCGTTGGACGATCTGGCCGACGGCGTCTGCGTATTCTGAAAAAGATGGTTTCAAAATATACTTCAAATTAAAAGTGAAGCCAAAAAATATAACTCAAAATCAAGTACAAACAACAACAACAATCACAACTCCATCTCACCCGTGAAATAGTAGCTATCTGTAAGAGGGTTACGGTAATGGGAAAGGATTACAGTAGGGCATACCTTGGATGATACTTCCTGGGAGAAGGTTGCTGGCACGGTCGAAAGCGTTCTGTTCGAAGGAGGCTCCGGTGAGGAAGAGGTCGAAGGCTTCTTGCTTGGAACTGTCCATCAGGTTGTTTTGAATAGTGCGGGCGATCGAGCGGGAAGCGTCTTTTAACTGAAATAGGAGGGTTTGAGGGTGCTTTCTCTCTCTCTCTCTCTCTCTCTCTCTCTCTCTCCCCTCTCTCTCTCTCCGTGCGAATCTAAAGTAACCCTCGGTTTATCCTCTCTCTGTGTCTCTAACTTCCATCACAATGGAACCCCTATTTTCAGGTTCCTCTGCGTCTCTGACTACTTCGCTGTATCTAGAAAATATATAGCAGTTTGGGGTTTAAATGCGGCGTTTTGGAGAAATCCGCATGTGAAATGCCATTTTTCGGTAATTCCAGGCTACGGGCACCTGTGGATAACCGGCATTTTAACGAACTACGTGCACGCTGTTTACGCGTCCGTCTAATCAATCGATTTATCGACTCTTTGGTCGTAACTTTCGAATTTTCAATGTTCCCGCCTGAAAAGACGCAGAAAACTCTGGTTGTCTGACATGGTGGCGCAGCGAGTTTCACACCCGTACGAGATCGGCGGCCGCTGCAAGGGTTGTCCAGCCACATACAGTAACGAGCGCCATATGCAAATACAAGTCGAAAAGAGGTTCCGCACGGTTCCTTTAATCTACATCTTCTACTGTATCGCTCTTTCTCTCTCTCTCTCTCTCTCTCTCTCTACCTTGCTCTTCCCATCGAGAGCCCCCGTGCCTGCATATATGGTACTGCACTGGTCCCCATTCTTCTGCCACAGATCCCTCAAAATCTCCTCGATCCTCTGTTCGATGTTCACCTTCCCCGCCTCCAATTCCAGGGCGACCACTTGATCCCGCACCAACTGAAATACCGTATTTTTCCAAAAACAAGCGATATTTACATTATTATATTGATTATTAGTATATCATAGTTGTGTATTATTGATTGATGGTTTGTAGCAAAACAATCAATTAGAATTTTTTTTTAAACAAGAAAAACTTACGTTGAGTCCGATGACGGTCTGAACGGAATTCGTGCGATCGAGGCAGTCCAGACAATTCGTCCTGATTACTCCATTCTGGGTTCTCACGGGGTTTCCATCGGAGACGACGAGGAAGCCGTTCTTCTCCAGCAGGGGAATCAGCTTCTTCTTCAGAAGGTTTATGGAATCCTTGGAGGTCTTCATCTGGGCATGGTAGTCGAAGTCTATGAAGTCCACACTCTCGTTCATTTTTGTGATGGCGTGTTGGGTCTGAAAGAGAAGGAGTTAGAGAGAGAGGGAGAGAGAGACCAACCTTAAATGCCTCGGTCAGCGTCCTCTCTCCCTCCTTCCTTCCCAGCAGATTGACTACAGCCACATCCCCGTAAGTCGTCTGAAGCCTCGTCATATGCCTAAACCCTCCCATTTTTTCCCTTTTCTCCTATAGAAATCCCACCTATGATAAGCAGGGGCGCTGGTTTCAAATGCGCGGAGCTTCACTTTATGCGAGCCGACTTGGATCCCCGGCTGCTCCCAGAAGAGAGGAATGGAGCCCCTGACTTGCAGAAGGGAACTCTCCTTGTTGTCGAAGACTATGAGCTGAAAAGAGGGATTTTAGTAGTTTTTTTCTTATAAATATGGTTAGGATTTAAAATGAGAGAAAGAGGTACCTGTTCGGTTTCTACGAAATTGGCGACTTGGCCCAGGTGATTGGCGCCGCGGACGTTGAAACGGGTGCCGACTCGTTCGCAGCTGAGGCGGGAGAGGAGGGCCACGCGGCCGGTGCGATGGCCCACGTAGACTGTTCGGACGAGGACGGAGCTGGAAAGAGAGGGAATTAGAGAGAGAGAGAGAGAGAGAGAGAGAGAGAGATCATCTGCGTCTCTACCTTCCCCCATTTGTCTCTGTGTCTCTGGATCTATTGACACCTTTTCCTACTCTAACCCTTCTTCTCTGTCTCTACAAGCACCACTGCGTCTTTGTCTTTAAACTCTCTGCGTCTCTATCCCTTTGCATGCCACTCACAATCCTCTACCTGTCTGCATCAATCTCCACTGCCTCTCGCTGACGTCTGTCCTCTGCGTCTCTGCACTCTCTGTTCTCCAATAATCTGCCTATCTTCTGCGTCTCTCCCCAATCCTTATCTATAGATCCAATTCTCTGCTTCTCTGTGTCTGTCGGTAAAGCCTCTGCGTCCCTACCCACCCGTATATTTCCGGGTCTATTTTCAATTTCTCTGCGTCTCTAACATCCTCTGTCTGCCAAACCTGTATGTCTGTTTTTCTCTGCCACTCACGGACCTCTGCGTCCCTGTCTCTACTGATTTGTCTAATTGTCTACCCATACTCTGCGTCTCTGTCTACGTACCGAAATCTTCGCAAAATCGCTGTTTATCTTATCTTTTTCGCAGAAAGCGGCCTGAGGTTGTCATAAAAAGGCGGAAAGCGGCCTGAGGTCACCAGAAAAAGCGGAAAGTGGCCCGACGTTGCCAGAAAAAGAAAAGAAAAGGCTTACCCTGCCATACACTTGAGTAGCCACTGCGAGGTGTCGATTCCGTAACGCTCAAAGGAGAAGTGAAGACTGCGATTCCTTAAAATACTCACAATAAATACAAATTAAAAGAAACAGACCAGAAGAAACGGGGATCACTGCCTTTGCCGGAATACCTCCTTTGGGCGCAGTTCGTCAGATCGAAGGAGGGACTGGAGGAGAAGTAGAACATTCCGGAGGAGAGGAGGCGTTGGAGCTAAAGAGAGAGGGTTAGAGAGAGAGAGAGAGAGAGAGAGAGAGAGAGAGACTGACATCTGCTATCCTGGAATCCACAAACTCCGCTGCCCCAATTGTCCTCATGGGGATGAATTCGCAGTTGGTCACTTTGAGAATGTCGACTCCATAGAGCTGTCCAACCGAGAGGACACCAGTGACGGCGACCAGCAGAGATTCCGCTGAAATTATTCGGTAAAACAAAATTAATAAATTATTAAAATGGTACCTGCACTGACGCGGAGCATTCCCATAAGGCCGTAGGCGTCGATGATCTTGGCATACTGGCGTTTTTCGATTTCAAAGGGATCGGGGCCTGAAATAGAATGAAATTTAGAAAGAAAATGAATTCTACTTCTAATTATACGCTTCAATTCTTAAACTGATGATGACAAAGAGAGGTCCACGAAGCGCCACTTTTGTCCTAATTTGAGACCCCTCTTGCCGAAATCTCTAGACTCATAAGAAATAATTTGTTTAGCATTTTCAAAACTTTTTCTCCATAATACGCAAAACAGTTAAAGCTGAAACAAGATGTTACTCAGAAATAATACAATATGACCTACATTCTGTATTATCAACAACTTTTTTCAGAACTTTTCAAATATTGCGATTTTCTTATTTATAAACCCTTTAAATCCACATTTTCCTCCAAAAACCAATTTTCTAAGTGAAATCAATCACAAACCCCTTATTTTTTTTAAAACTATTTTGCTATTTTCTGAATTGTAACAAAATGGAAAAATTTGATTATTGTCCATTTAGAAAGGTCATTTTGGTCGAAATTGACACCTTAAAAGGGATTTCAGAATACCGATTGATAAATTCAATGAAAATCACTTTTTTATTTAAAAACAGGTGCAATTAATTTTTAAAATGGCTTAACTATATTTCTATTTATCATATTAGTCCAATAGAGTTTAAAAAAAAAGAATTGCACCGACAGGGATCGAACTTTGGTCATGTGGCTGGTAATTTATGGGACCAAAATGGGTTGCCAAACCGGACCTACCAATTTCACATTATAGGCTTTTAACACGTTATTCCACTGTTTATATATAAAAAAGAAGCCTGATTTAAAGTAAAACACCGAAATTTACCAATTTTCTCATATCGGAGCTTATTTCGACGAAAGGTTGATAAAAAATCAAGAAAAAGTCGTGTTTTACAACCATTTAAGGGCGGAACATGATTAAATTGCCGGTTGTTTTGTTCAGCTCTCATTAGCAATTTGCAACCCCATCTCTGCAATAAAACCCTCGTTTGTTATTGCGGGCAGTTGCAAATTAATCGCCTCCCTCACTGCCAATCCCCTGTTATTGCTTCTTCCGGATCAAACGCACCTAGGGCCAGCACGGCTCCATTCTGTAGCAAAAGGCCTCCCTCTTGGCCACTCCTCTCCACCAGGTAGGCCACGGCCTGCTGAGGATCCGTCCGTCGCCACACGCGAACCCCCCGCACCGACATCCTCAGGGGGCTCCTTTCTCAGGCGCTGAAATTAGACTATAAGAGGAAGAAGAGGGGGAAAGGGGAAAGGAAGGCTAGACTAGGCAACTAAATGCATTTATGCATCTCTGGCAGCACCTAGAGACTATTTGCCCACCACACGGCGCCTCAGAAGCTTATCGATCCTCGAACATACCCACGTCCCACACAACCACAATCGAAGAGCTACTGCAAACTACGATTTGACGCATTTTCTCAGAGAAAAAGACAATTTGACGTTTTTTTCCGACAGAAAATGCCATTCCACGTTCCGAAAAGTCCCTTTTTAGTGAAAAACATGGGCCAAATGAACTTATCCCTCAAAACATTGACTTTCTCGCTTTGGATTAGTTTTTTAAACAAGTGTTTAAGGTTGATATGCTCTCACAGAAACATGAAATAGAGAGAAAAGAGCCCATTTATTGAAGAAAGACAAGCACCCTTGAAAAAACAATAAGATGTAAATGAGTAAACAAAGCCCGCGATTGCCGGAAGAAGAGACAAACCAATAGGAAATACACGTGAATAGATACATTTTAATATCTTTTTTTAATAAACACATTGTTTTAGTAATTTTATTTTTATTAACTCAATTATTTATTTAAAAAGGCAGCTTTTATCGTATGCCTGCAGTCTGCCGGGAAAATACTACTTGTGCCAGTCAGCGGGCACTAAAATTCACGTTTTTTTCATGACGTTGAACTGATAATTTTGGGCAAAATATATTAATTTGAATTTGAAACAACGAAAAACCATTCAAAAAACAATATTGACAGTTTGTGTTTGTTTAGCCAGAAATTTTCATTTTGCAACAAATTACAAATTCGCGAATCAGAAAATTTACGAAAAATTGATTTTCTTGGGATTTCCTTCACTGAAAAATTGGCAGTTTGAGAAAAAAATAGTTTTTGTGCGTTTACCACCCCAAAAGTCTCTTTTTAACAAATTACCCTGTTACACCCAAAAGAAAGCAAGAAACTCATTCAACAATGGCCTGTTACCGTATTTTACAATTTTTGTTTAAAAAAAGATTTCTTTAAAGTTAGTCAAGAAAATATAGAAAGCGAAGGAAGAGAAAAGAAATGATTAAGTTATGACGAGAATATGACTGGTGGCAGCCAGCTGGCACCAAAATTAATGTTTTTTTTACGATTTTCCTCTTTTTATGATGTTAAACGGGCGTTAAACCAGATAAATTCTTTAAAAAAAAAAGATCGAAAAAAGAAAAGAGAAAACATAGATTTTGTTAGATTTAATCTCTAGCTCCAAAAACTATTGGTCAAGCACCTTAAAATTCATTAAAATCCAGTTAAGGACATTTCAGAAGGGAAAAGGGAACATTTGTTAAATCTCCCCGCGGAAACTTCTCTTATCTCCGATAGCGTCATTAAAATTCGGCAATAAATAGATAAAAGAGGGAGGAGTCACCCTTTTCCGTCAGCGAATACCAGACAGCGGATATGTTTATTGGGATAAATAAATGGGAAAGAGATCCGGAATCAACAACAAAGAGGGAACAACGGGGCTATTCGTCGGTCTCCATCCTGGCGGGGACGCACTGTTTCAGTCGACTGGTGACCGACTGCAGCATGTGAGAGACCAGCGGATTCTCAGATGACACCTTGGAGCCATTCGAGGAGATGACGGCCGACTGCTCCTCGTTCACTTGCACACGGATGTCTCCGTTCTCACACTGCGTCACCGAGTCACCACCACACAACTGGAATGGGTTGGAAGGTCACTCACTCACACTCACACACAATTACACACAGGCAGGCATGAGGGTTATATGGTCATACGCAACCAAAGGCCGCTTTTTGGCAACCAAAGGCAGCTTTCTGGCAATCAAAGGCCGCTTGACACGCTTTTTGTGAATTAAAAGCCGCTTTTTTGGCAATTAATGGCCGCTTCACCTCCTTTTTGGAAAAAAAGCCGCTTTTTGGCAACCACAGGCCGCTTCACCCGCTTTTTTGACAATTAAAAGCAACTTTTTGGCAACAAAAGGCCGCTTTGTGGCAATCAAAGGCCGCTTTGTGGCAATCAAAGGCCGCTTGCCTCGCTTTTTTGGCGAAGTAAAAGACGCTTTTTGGTAAACATAGGCCGCTTGATCTGCATTTTGTGGATTAAAAGCCGCTTTTGGCAATCAAAGACCGCTTGGCCCGCTTTTTACAATTAAAAGCGGCTCTTCTAAAAAGTTAAAATCGACTTTTTGGCAACCAAAGGCCGCTTGACTCACTTTTTTGTGAATTAAAAGCCGCTTTTTTGGCAACCAAAGGTCGCTTGATCTGCTTTTTGTGGATTAAAAGCCGCTTTTGGCAACCAAAGACCGCTTGACTCGCTTTTTGTGAAAAAAAAACCGTCAACCAAAGGCCGCGTGAAGTTCTCTCTCTCTCTCAAAATAGCCTCATTTGCATCTCATAGCTAAAACTCTCCTAATGCTCGAAAACCAACCTCTTTCATGGCGGTGACGATGGCCGTCTCGACCGAAGGCAGTTTGGAATGCGAGGGAAGGTCTGAAAAGGCCGATTGTTTTCGAAATCTGAGACTTTGATTACAAACATTCGATCGATCGAATGGCATAAACTGACATTTGTCTGGCACGGGGTTCGCCTGGGCGTAGAGGATGGCCGACATGACGGCGTCTGCCCTCATGTCGTGCACGGGGTTCGACTCCCATTCGATGATGCAGACGGAGGACAGGGAACACCACTGCACCGTGATAGAACCCTGAAATGGGCTGTTGACGCACGACTCCAATGTTTGAAATGAAATAACATAGAGGCAAAGCGGATAAACCGCACATTGAAGATGGAGATGATGTGGGTGGCTGCGGCCATGTCGGTCGCTTTGAATTCTCCCGTCAGATTGGCGTCCTCACTTAGCTGGCGGAGGTTGAAGAGGAGCAATTGCAGACTGTTGCCGTAGTAGACGGACATTCTTTGGGTCACGCGGGAGGAGGACAGCTCGGTGTAGGCTGAATTAGAATATTAGGAGAGAGAGAGAGAGAGAGAGAGAGAGAGAGAGAGAGACGAACCATTCAAGTCCTTGGGGTCCATAATGTGGTAATTGAAATTCCTCCGAATGAGCACTCCGCTGACCATCGAACCGTCCTGAAATTGAGAAATACCCCTAATAATTAAGAAATCTGACTGTAGGCAGGGAAACGGCCAGTGAACCGACGACTTTGGCAGTTTTCTCTCCGCGGAAGTGCAGTTGGACCATCTCCGTGTTCCGGGGATTGTGGATCTGAAAAAATAAAATTGAAAAAAAAGTTTTATTTCTAGATTCTTCTATGTCTCTGACTTCTAACCGGCTTTACGCTGCTCTAACTCGGTCTCTGTTCACCTAACTCCTATCTATTTCTCTGCTTCTCTAACTGGCCTTACATCACCCTGCGTCTCTGTCCATTTCATAAAATCTTTGCATTTTCATTAATTACTCTGCGTCTCTGAATATTTCATCTTCTCTGCCATCTGTTCTCTAAACTCTGCGTCTTTAGTTATTCAATTATGTTCCTGTTCCTCTGCGTCTCTACACTCCGTCGCTCTATCGCAACCCTGACCATGTTCTCTGCGTCTCTAACCGTACAATGCGACAGACCTCGCTCGGCGTCCCTGTTTAATCTGACCTCTCTGTGTTCTCACTTTTGTGCGTCGCTAACTACCTGGCTATTTCCCCTGCGTGTCCAACATTTCTGCCGCTCACCACCTTTCGATAACTGCCATTTCCGTAATATGATACCTCTGCGTCTCTAACATTTGGTGTATGTTCTCATCCTCTACGTCACTGCCGCCCTTCCCTTTTCGTCTGCGCCTCTAACATCTCTATCTCTATCTCTCTCCTACCTCAATAGGAATATCCTCATCCTCGAAATGTCGCTGAATACCCGCCTTCAGTCTGTTCATCTCGTGCATCTCTCCATGAACCAAAATCTGAAACATCTCCATTAATGATCAAACTACAATCTAAAACCCACCAAATGAGGCGGTTTCAGAGCCTTCACGAAATTCGTCGTCTGTTGGAAGTCTGTGTGGGCGGAGAAGGAAATGTACCCGACCTGAGCATTGTATCTTATTTTTGTATTCCTGTATTCTAATGTACCTGCATTCTCATTGGAAGCCTCTCTCCGGAAAGAGCCTGGATTTCTTCAGGTTCCGATAGAATGTACTGAAAATGGGAGTAAAAATAGCTAAGAAATGGGGGAAATAAGGAAAAAAAATGGAAGGAAAGGGGAAAAATTACCTTGGCTAGGGTGCCTTCGACACAATAACCGGCGATGATGCAGCCATTCTTGCTGTCCACACACCATTTCTCGAACAATTCACGACTGAGGCCGTTTTGGAGCATTCCAGGGGACGCGAGGACCACGCAGGGACCGGCGTCTTCGAAGTGCTCCATTCCCTGGAAGGAGAGGGTTAGAGAGAGAGAGAGAGAGAGAGCAGGGGTCGCAAAAATCCTGTACGTTTGAATTCAAAAATCCTTTGGTTGTTAAATTTGTTGAGAATATTTGTTTTAAAATACATTATATAGCATTTTTGTTTGTATATTTCCACTTTTTAATGAGAATGACAAGATTTTCACACTGATCAACACAGACCAAGCCAGAATCACATACTCCTTCAAAATAGAAAATTGGAGATTTTTCGTATTTTAAAATTTTTTATTATTTTGTTTTTATTCAGATTTTTACAAAACCATCTTGTAAATCGTTTAAATAGCCAATTTTAAAAAAAAATATTGAGAAATGGAAAAAAAGTCATACCTTGAGATTGCTGACGTGTCTGAATACAAATGGGTTGTTGACGGCAATCTGCCTCTGGATCCTCTTGTTCATTCCACTGACGAAGGTCTGATACACGGCCATGCACTTCTTAGCCAACGAAGAGGCATCTGAATATACCCTTATATATCTGTTTTCCAATTAGAATACAGTAAACGGGAATGTCGTGTAGTTCCGGATGGGCCTCCCAGTACTCGTCCAAAATGAGAAGAAGTTCCTGTGCCCTGCCGAGGGCAAATGCCGGAATGAGACAGCGCCCTCCCCTGCCGACTATCTCGTGCACCATCTGGGTGAAGCGCTTTTCCCTGTCGTCTCTCTCTTCGTGCACTTGGGTGCCGTACGTCGATTCCTAGATAGATTCATTATGAATATTGGAAGAGAAAAGAAAGGAGAGGAGGCAAAACTTACGGAAATGAGGACGTCTGGGGCGATGGAGGGCAGTTCGGCGGCGCAGAGATGGCGGTCTTCGAGACAGGAGAAGTCGCCCGTGTAGAGGGTACGGACTCCTGAAGGGAAGGGGTTATTTCTCTCTCTATCTCTCTCTCTCTCTTTTTCTCTCTCTCTCAGTCTACCTGCAATCTCTATCATAAACATGCAAGCGCCGAGGACGTGGCCAGCCACATAGGGCCAGAACCGGATGCCGTTCACTTCCTTCTGCTCGTGGAAGTCGATCACCTGAAATTACATAATTAGGTTCTAAGTATGGCTCTATCCTGGATTAGCGGTCCTAAAAAAATATAGCGGTCCTTAAATATTATAGCGGTCCATAAAAAACTGCAAATTTAAAAAAATTTCTTTAAATTTTTACTATATTTCATTTGTTGTAAGTTTTTGGCTTTTTTTTAATTTTCGACACTTTCACTTTCAAAAAAATTAATTTTTAAAAAAAGTTTCCCTGTGTGTGTGTGTGTGTGTGTGTGTGTGTGTGTGTGTGTGTGTGTGTGTGTGTGTGTGTCCAACCTCAATCTTCTCCATGCTCCTGTCCAGATCCTCCTCCGTGTACAGCATATTCCTGTCGCTTCCTCCTCCGTACTTGGCCACCTTGATGTAATCTCCCAGCAGCATACGGTAGATGGCCTTCGTGGCGTGGGTCATGAAGCACTTTCCACTGAAATAGGTTTTTCCAGAAGGCTTGGAGGTCAAAACTACCGGAAGGCCGTCTTCTCCAGAAGCCAGGGGAGAGCACCGCAGTGGTCCAGATGGAAGTGGGTAATCTGGAAGAGAAGGATTATTAGCATAAAGAGATGAAGGATACCAGGAGGAGATCGACTTTCTCAATGTCGATGAAGTCGACGAAGGGGAGGGCGTCGACGCCGTGCATTCCGGGGTGGACGCCACAGTCGAGCTGAAATGGAGGGAATTAGAGAGAGAGAGAGAGAGAGAGAGAGAGAGAGCAAGAGAGAGAGAGAGAGAGAGAGAGAGAGAGAGAGAGAGGGAGAGAGTGGAGAGAGAGAGAGGGGAGAGAGAGGGAGAGAGAGGAGAGAGAGAGAGAGAGAGGGAGAGAGAGAAAGAGAGGGAGAGAGAGAGAGAGAGAGAGAGAGAGAGAAGGAGAGGGAGTGGAAGTCAGGGTTAGAAGGAAGGAAGTTGGAAATTGGTAGAGACGTAGAGTAACCAGGAGTACTGTTTTTTGGCAGAGACGCAGAGGAAAGCCTCTGAATGATAGACGAGATGGTGTTAGACAAGCAGACATAAGGTATAGGCATCGGGCAGAGACGCAGACATTTCGGTTAGAAACATAGATAATGCTTGGAAATAGACGCAGACAATACACAGAGTAGAGGGAAATGTCACAGAGGTAGAGACGCAGAGGACCATCCGACGACCGGTTAGACACGCAGAGAAACAAGAGAGACGCAAATAAATCAGAGACGCACAGACCTAGGTTAGAAACAGAGAAAGGAAAGGTCATAGACGCAGAGCCCAGAGTTAGACACAGAAAGAAAAGGTTATAGACGCAGACAAGACAGGCAGATGGTACATATCACAAGTCAGAGACGCAGAGGATCACGGATGAGACAGGAGAAATTTAGAGAATAGGTTCGAGACGCAGAGGAGCGTGAAAGATACAACTAAAAACTAGAGACGCAGAGACCAGCTAGAGACAGAGAAACAGAAAAAGGTTATAGACGCAGAGTACTCACCAATACTCGTTTCCCCTTGAATTGGAAAAGATGGCAGGACCTTCCGACCTCCTGTCCCGATCCCAGCGGAGTGAAACACAGCACATCCGAGTTGTCTCCTCCCGGCTCGTCCGACATTCTATTCTTTTTACTTTTAGTTTATAAAGTTTAATAATAAAAAAGATACTATTTAATGTGAAAAAACCACTCGTTTGGTTGTAAGAAGTGGCACAAAAGTTTATTAAAACGTTCGTAAAACGCACGGCGGTTACGATAAAACGCCCTTAAGGGATGAAATGGGTTGAACTTGGAGGGAACTAGATAGAATACATGTTACACAGGGAATAAATAAAACTTGTACAGGGAATATCATACAAAATGCGGGGATTCGGGGTTTGGTGGGGGACCTAGTACCCGTGGGAAAGGAAGGAAGGGGGTTTATTAGACGTGCCAGACGTTTGGGTTCAATTTACAAGACCACTCTCCTCATTGGCTCACTTGCTCCACCGGCGGAGGGACGTAGGAAGATTCGACGCCAGCGCCCATCTGAAAAGAATTAGGTTAGAAGGGCAAAGCTCGAAAGATAAAACCGGTTATTTCTTCATTTTAACAGATTTATTAGGCAATTAAAGACCGTCTTTTGAAAGTGGGTATCGCTTTTTAGCAATCGACCTGTTTTGTGTGAAATAAAAGCCGCCTTGTGGCAACCAAAGGCCGCTTTACCTTTGAATTCAACGCCGCTTTGGGTAGCAATAGGCCGCTTGAACTGCGTTTTCGGTAATTAATAGCCGCGTTTGGCAACCAAAGGCCGCTTGACTCGCTTTTTGGTAAAATAAAAGCCACTTTTGACAACCAAAGGCCGCTTGGCCTGCCTTTTTTAGGAATTAAAAGCCGCTTTTGGCTATCAAAGGCCGCTTGACTCACTTTTTTTGTGAATTAAAAGCCGCTTTTTGGCAACCAAAGGCCGCTTGACTAGCTTTTTTGTGAATTAAAAGCCGCTTTTTTGGACTGCTGTTTGTGAATTAAAGGCCACTTTTGGTAAACAAAAGGCCGCGTTTTGGCAATTAAAGACCTGAAAACATCTAGGAAGGTGGAAAAGTTTGATTTAGGAATTTAGTTAAATTAAGGAGAACCGAATATGTACACATGAACTTAAACCTAGAAACTTATAAATTTAAAATATTTTTTACAAAAATGTTTTCTACAATACAAATTTTAAAAACAAGGTTATATCGAGTTTTAAGAAAATTCGGGTCGGACCGGAGCCACCCTTGGTAAATAGTAAAGGCTCATCGGTCATACGGGATGTCGCTTTGTCGCTTAGAATATTTTCGAAAAACCATCGATTCTCCCGATTTTCGAAACCCTTTCCATTCGAGACCTATCCTACCTGTCCATTCATCGGTGGCGCATATCTCCTCATTTCCATCTCCTGTTGTGGAGGAGGAGGAGCCATCTGCTGCATCTGGTGCTGGTGCCCCTGCTGTTGTTGTTGTTGCATCATCATCTGATGCTGAACGATGGGGCGGTGCGGTGGTTGAGGATGCTGCTGGGGCACATGGCCTAAAACATTTGAATCTTGCCTTCTAATCGCTTCAAAAATTACCATTCTGAATGTGGATGTGTTGCTGTTGGTGTCCCTGCTGGACGTAGTTGTTGTTCTGCTGCTGATGCTGCATTCCCTGCTGAGCCTGTTGTTGCTGTTGTTGCTGTTGGGCCGCTCTTCTCTGTTGCATCAACTGCTGGTGAAGCATCTGGCCAGTCGTGATCGGGCTCTGAAACAGACGAATTGATAGGTGGAAGTTAGAACTCAGGCCGCTTTCCGCCTTTTCTGGCAACCTCAGGCCGCTTTCCGCTTTTTCTGGAAACCTCAGGCCGCTTTCCGCTTTTTTCTGGCAACCTCAGGCCGCTTTGTGCCACTTACATGTCCCTGGGGAACCATCCTATTCTGCTGCACTTGGATCGACCTAACCGGCAGGTGAGTGTGCTGCGCATTCTGAAAATTCATTTTTCTTTATTTATTATTAAAATTGTATTTATTGAAAACTTATTGAAAACCAAATGACAAAAAAAAACTCACCACAGGCCCGCCCCTCTCTCCCGTGGCGTATTGCTGTTGCTGCTGTGGCTGACTGGCCACGGACACCGGAAGGGCCCTCTGCTGCTGCTGGGAATCCGAGCGATTAGACTGCTGCATCACGTGGCCGGGCGTCTTCTGCATGATGAGCTGGGCCAGGGCGGCCGGCGACGGCTGGTCCTCTCCCATCGGCGCTAAAAAAGATTCGTCTAACAGTCGTTTAAAGGACTAAAACAGTCCTTTGAATGGCAATTTCCACTAAAAGTCGTTGCGGGACCCCAAAATCCCAACTTACGAAGCTTCTGATGAGCCTGTTGCACGTGGTTCTGCATGCCCTGGACGGTCTTGTATCGCTTGGAGCACTGGGGACACTTGTGAGGACGGCTCCTGAATAACATAAACTTGTTAGAAAATCAGCATATTGGGCTATTAAATTTGTAAATTAGGCTATAAAACAATCAATTATGAATCTTACGCGGCGTATTTGGTAGGACTGGAGACCGAGGGCGGCTGGAGATGGATGGCTGGCACGGCGGCAGGCGGAGCCTCGACGACGGCCGGTTGAGCCAACTGGGTCTGGCTGGCTACGGGAGTGACGGTGCCGTGGCTGGAGGTCATGTGGAGCCTAAAATATTAAAGGAAAGTTAAATTAAAGTTAAAGATGAAAATTGAAGAAATAAAATTCAAAAAAATCTAGGGACTTACTTCAATCCGGTGGAGTTTTTGTAGCGTTTGCCGCAGTCGACGACGTTGCAGCGGAAACGGAGCTCGGGGTCACTGAAAGGGGAGAGTTAGAGAGAGAGAGAGAGAGAGAGAGAGAGAGAGAGAGAGAAAGGGAAAGAGAAAGAGAGAGAGAGAGAGAGAGAGAGAGAGAGAGAGAGAGACAGACAGACAGACAGACAGAGAGGGAGAGAGAGACTCACTTGGCACTGCATTCATCCAAATCCTCCGAAACCCCCGAATTCGAGTCTTCTTCCTCTCGACGCGGAGGGGTGGCCATGTAGTTCGGGGTATTTCCACCATTGGGAACGACACTGCCTCCTGCAATAGACAAATGCTTCTTTAATTTTCTGCAGTTTGTAGTTTCTACTTAAAAATTAAGCAACTTGTAAATAAACCAACCTGATGGGACCCTCTTCCTGTAGTGGTTGAATGAGACCTTCACTGGGTGCACCGGGTAGGGATTCGGTCTGTACGGGGCGGGGAAGACTCTGAAAAGGGGAGATTTTGAATTGTTTGTTTAAAATAGAAGAAAAAGACTATAATTATAATTGTCTTAAAATTCTAATTACACGATTGTCTATGTCTTGATGTATGTTGTAGTTTGTAGCCAAGCTCACTGTTCAAAGTGAGCCCAAGAGAAGATTTTCCCACTCATTTGGCGCCAGTTTCAACAGCCGTCTATTGTTTCCCCTCACCTTCTCTCATGTATGTTGTGGAAGACCATTCCAATGTTTTTAGTTTGACCCCTGTTTTTTTAGTATTCTGCCATGAGGCCGCTTTCCGCTTTTTTCTGCCAACCTCAGGCCGCTTTCTGCCGGTTCTGGTAACCTCAGGCCGCTCTTCCTGCTTTTTATGGTGACCTCAGGCCGCTTTCCGCTTTTTCTGGAACCTCAGGCCGCTTCTTGATAGGATTGATTAACATCCTGGAGAAGAAGACTTAGACAAGAATAAATTCCATTCCATCTTGACATGTCAGATTCCCGTCAGAACGTTTCTGCGTCCTCTTTTTACCAAAGTCGGCGATCGTGAGTAACACAGGTGACTCGTTGCGGCGAACCCATTCCCATTCGCAACACGGCCTCTTCAACCCTTTCTGCGTCTTTTTACCTTTCTATTATTATATTCTAATTATAAAACTATTAAATAATTTAACCTGAAAATAAAGAAAAATAGTTAAAATAAAAGAAACCTTTGGAAGAAGCTCAGCGGGAGGTTGGGTGCGGCCGTCAGTCTGGCCTCCTCTCCTCCCTGGTTCACTTTCTGTCTCTGCTCCTCCTCGATCAGCGCTGAAATTTATATTCTTTTTTAAAAAGAATATTTTAATGAAAAAAAAAAGAAAAACTGACGAATATGGGCGAATTCGATGTGTGCGATGAGGTCGTAGAGGTTGGCAAAGTTGAGGCCACATCCCGAGAAATTACAGGAATTCTGGGAGAGCAAGGTGAGGGACATTCCCCAACTGAAAATACACTTTTAAGTAAATAAACTATACAAATTTAAAAATTCAAAATGTTTAAAAGACGACAATTTGAAATACAATTATGAGGGATACGCCACAGCTTTTTGGAAGTTTAAAAGCGCGTTTTATCCGAAAAGTAGCTTTGAGAAAAGGAAATTATGGAAAGGCGACTTTGCCTAGTACAATACCATGTTTGATAAAACATTGTAATTTTACAAGTTTAACAGGTTTTAACTTTTTTAAAGACCTATTACAATATTTAAAAACCAATTCTATGGAGACGGTTCCTGCCTGGCCTTTTTGCTGATTTTGAGGGTTTTCCCCAGATTTTATGTATTTTTGTAGTTTTCAACCCATTTTATTGAAAAATTTTGCCCCTATAGGTTTGTTAAAATACTCCACGAGTGCTTGCGTCGTCTGTATATAAAAGGATTGAAATTCAGTTAAACAGATTGGATATCCCACGATATCAAACTAACTGGATAGCCCTCTTCTCTGATTCCCGACATGTCCCCCCCCCCCGAAAGGTGCCAGAAATGAGCATGAATTGCTCAGTGACTGAGCCAGAACTCCTCTGACAATTAGCTGAAAGCTGACGACTGGAAATTGTCGGAAACGGCCCTCTCTTGTGCCGAACCTGCGAAGTAGTTCCGTTTTATTTTAGTTTCGAGGCCTCCAACGGTTAATTTCTAGTTCCACCGCTAATCCAACACGCCTCGATGGAAATCAACCCGGCTCGGCTCTCAAACAGGCCGCATTAGCCAAAGAGTCCACGGCGAGCCAATTCAGACCAGCAGCAGAAACCGGAACTGATTTATTCTATTTAGAATTAAACTTGTTCTAGTCTTTCAGGCAAATAGAATACCAAGGGCCTCTCTGAGTTCCTTCTTGATTCGCCGTGCTTCACTCCTAGCGCTCGAATCGAGCCACGTTGGCCGCAGGAGCCGCCAAGAGGAATTGTCAAACTGACAAGGGTCCAACACCGCCAGATCCAATTTAAAATAGCGCCTATTTAAGTTTTAGCACCCTACAACTAGTTTCTACTGTATTTTGTCATTTGTTTTGTATTTCTACCAAGCAGCAGCCGCAGGCTGAGAGCCAAACGGCTCAATCTCAGTCAGTAGCTTCTTGAAACCTTTCATTCTTCAATTCCCTTGGACACCACGAACCATCCCAAACTTAAGAAAAAGTAAAAATGAGCTTAAAACTCGAACTCTCAAAAGAAACCCCGACAGCAGAATCTTTAATTGTGAGATCTTGGAGCACAGACGGTGAGTTGATACATAGAGAATTAACGACTATATCGGTACATAAGGGTCTAACAAAAACAACGGAAACCCTCTCTCTCTCTCTACCGGTATATTCCAACGGGATGAGGTGTCTAGGAAAAGGCACTCGGGTACACACAGACTACCGTATCACAACTTCTTCTGAGCTGACTACCCTGGGTAAAACAGCGAAATACAGGTGCAAAAGGAAAAACAATGTGGGGTTTAACGGAGGAGCGCTCGTCGGACCAGCGTCTGCGGCTTCGAGAAGGTGAAGTCCTTCTCCTCCTTCGAGATAGCCTTCGAGCGTTTCTTCAACTGAAATTGGGGTTTTTGGGGGTCTTGAGGGGAATTTAAAGGTCTAAATGGTTTTCTAAAGCCTTAAGAACTTAAAGATTGAAGTGAAATTACCTTGGGTTTCTTGAAGATGGCCTTGAAGACGGAGCGGCAGGTGAGGTCGAAGAGGCGAGGCGGTTCCAGCCACATGGCTTGCAGGGAATTCACGCGATGGGTGCTGAATTCGTCGGCTACTCCGCCGTGCACCAGAAGGCAGCCGTCCTGAAACGAGGATTTAAGAGTGGGAAAATAGGCCACGCCCAGTTTAACCCGTTTTTTTTTTGGTAGAAGATATTTTTTTTCAGTACGGTTCGAAATCGCCGTAGGACAGGCTATTTGGCTTAAAATTATATTAATTTTTGAAAATTTTTAATTTTGACCAAAAATATTCATTTTATTGGCTATTTAAACTATATACAAGGTGGTTTTTTTTAATGCACACTTTCATGGATGTTGGTAACACCTTCCATAGCGGTTTTCATCAGTTTTGGTGTGGAACCATGAGTCTTGGAATTCTCATTTTAAAAAATGAAATTTACAAATAAAAATGCTATTTAATGTATTTTAAAACAAATATTATCAAGAATTTAATTTCCCGCCAAGTCGCCAAGGACCTGAAGTTTGGAACTTCTCTTTTTTGGGTAGTTACGGTAATTAATGATACAGTAATTTAACAAGAAAGGTACCTTTGTGATGGCGGCGGCGTGGAAGAAGACGGCAATGTCGAGGTCCTCGTGGTACTTGGTCCATTTGAACGAGTCCAGGTCCAGCATCCACACGTCACCGTAGATTTCGACCTGAATAAAGCGCTTAAATCCATCAGAAAACCACGATTCTTTGTCCTCCAAAAAGCCTCCAAATTAGACTAAAGCCTCACCTTTCGCACGGCATTGGGGCCCACATGGTCCTGGCTGCAGCCTCCCACCAGGACAATCTTCCTCTTCCACTGGGTAACCGAATGACACCTGAATCCGTCATTTTACCCAGATTCAGATGAAATTTACCTTCTCGCTTTCGGGAATCCGGCCTTCTCGTCCGGGAGGCAGTTTACGTTGCCGTAGTTCTTCGTTTCCGGGTGGAATGTGATCAACTGGAAAATTTGGATATTCAGAATGGAAGAGGAAATAATGAACCTTATTAAATCCCTGGACGAATTGGGGGGTTCCACCGCCCAGCAGGAGGAGCCTTCCTTTGTCGGCAACGCATTCCAGCCGGTAGAGACCCGGAGGGTCATCTCCTCCCAGGCCTTCCTGAAATTTGAATATAGGACTAACCATATAGGACATTACTGTATGCGGCGGGACTACCCTTGCCGCGGCCGCCGATCTCGTACGGGTGTGAAACTCGCGGCGCTACCATGTCAGACAACCAGAGTTTTCTGCGTCTTTTCAGAGAACATTGAAAATTCGAAAGTGACGACCAAAAATCGATAAATCGATTGATTGGACAGGCGTAAACACCGTGAACGCAGTTCGTCAAAATGCCGGTTATCCACAGGTGCCTGTCGCCTGGAATGGCCAAAAAATGACATTTAATATGCAGATTTCTGGAAATCGACGAACTCCTTGCACGGTGTTTACGCGTCCGTCCAATCGATCGGTTTATCGATTTTGGTCGTCACTTTTCGAATTTACAATGTTCCCGCCTGAAAAGACGCAGGAAACTCTGGTTGTCTGACATGGTAGCGCTGCCAGTTTCACACCCGTACGGGATCAGCGGCCGCGGCAAGGGTAGTCCCGGCGCATACGGTAATTAGTAGGCGATTCCTTTAACTTACCCATACGCCGGTCCTGGTCCATTTCCATTCCCCTTCGTCCGTCGAAAGACAATCTATGTCTAGAAAAAAGTCGCGGCCAGTGGTTCCGCCGATGGAGTAGAACTGCGGACGAACTCCCTCATCACTACGGATCATGGCCTGAATTGGGTGAATTGACGCAATCGGATCAACCAACATGTCCGTAGACGCCGGAGACGATTGGCGAGACGCCAAGTTTCCTGGAGACAACGCTTCCATCCGCCTCCATGCTAATGAGGAAGGTGCTGCCGTCGAAGGTCTCGCCGAAGGGGATGTCCGTGCCGCCGAAGAGGATGATTTCGTTGGAGTAGGGGGCCGTTTGACAAACTGAAAGAGAGGAATGAGAGAGAGAGAGGGAGAGAGAGACTCACTTGCGAATGAGGCCAGAGCCCCTGGGAACTCCTGCGGCCTGGGGATCTCCATCTTGATCCAGGCCCTCGTGAGCATGTTCATACGCCACACGTCCTTGTAGATGATGCCCTCGCCCACTCTGGCATAGCCTCCGATCACGAACAAATAGTCGTCGGTCACGAAGATTCTGTGACCGCTTCGCGGCTCCGGAACTTTCTCTGAAGCCATTTCCTCATTTTTAACAATGAAACAACAAACCTGTGGACACTTCGGCCGAGTTCGGGTCATCACCGGAGATCACGTGGAATTTGGAGAAGACGATGCCCTAAAATTCCAGTTTTTGATTCAAAAAGTAAAATACCTTATTATCGGGATTTCCTGCCGCTTCCAGATCGATTTCGATCTGTCGCGTGGGGAAGAGGCTCCTAACCATTCCGGCCATGGGGATCAGCTCCCAGAGATACGCGATTAGACGATTCGTGGCTGACACTGTGACTGAAAATAACCATTTTTATGAAAAACATTAATTTATTTTGCGAAATTCATTTAAATAGTTACCTCAATACGAAAAATGGCGATAAATTAGAAATATTAGAAAATAAAACTTAAATGAGAAATTGGTTCCCATCGCGTTAGACCAGCGTCACGTACGTTATTTTCGGTGAAACGGAAATGTAAAAAAAAGAAAAACTGTATTTTAATAAATTTAAATTTGAAAACATTATTTTATTGCGCTTAATTTATATGTTTTGCAATATCTTTTCAGTATTTAAGAATTTTGTGATAGTAGCTCGCATTTACCGCAAAATTCAGGGAATTATATGCTGAAATATTCATTCTTACACAAAAAATGCGATTTTTGAAATGTAAATTTAAAATATAGCTTGATACTGAATAGGTTTCATCAATTTACGCATTAATTTGATGAAAACGTGTAGAATTGTGTTATTTAATCGATATTAGGAAAATATTGACAACCTGTTGGTGCCAGTTAGCAGGTCTTATTTTGTGAGTTTTAATGTTAACTGGTTAGCTTATTTAAGTTACTATTCGCTTATTTAAGTGATTAATCCTGTAAAATAACAACGGAACAGCTGTTGTGGCTGCGGCAGTCGGCTGGACACAGACTTTGTTTACTGGAACTGCTTTACACCCGCCGTTCTCTTGTTTTGCCCCCGTTTGGGACAAACCGATCTTTCGTCTCCCCAATTTATCCCAATTCAGATGCTCAGAAGTCCATTCCCCGCCCTGAGGCGGACTAATTTGTACATAAACAGCCGATTCAGGGCATTTTCATCGGAGATTAAGACTACAGATGCACAGGTTTCTCTTGTTTTCTTGTAAAAATACAATCGATTCAGGATAAAGTTCAAATCGATCCGCTTAAAGAATACACGATGTTCGGGAATATTCGCAAGGAGAAGAAATCCGTCTGGCATTATACTGACAGGTCAGTGAAAACAAGATCCAGTCGGCTAATATGGTAAAAACAGCGTTAAAGAACATTTGCCTATGGTGTTTATTAGTGTATGCGGGGATTACCTTTGCCCCGGTCGCCGATCTCGTACGGGTGTGAAACTCGCAGCGCTACCATGTCAAACAACCAGAGTTTTCTGCGTCTTTTCAGGCGGGAACATTGAAAATTCTAAAGTGACGACCAAAAATCGATAAACCGATGGATTGGGCGTAAACGTCGTGCACGTAGTTCGTGAATATGCCGGTTATCCACATTTACATATTGCCTGGAATAGCCAAAAATGGCATTTCATATGCAGATTTCTCCAAAAGTACGCATTTTAACCAAAAATTGTTTTATATTTTTTTGAAAGCTCTTTAATGAGATAAAATCAAAAAAGGTCCCTGAAGGCCCCTTTAAACTTCTTTTTCAGGAAAGCGGGCACTGGCTACTCGGACTACTCATCTTCTATCTACCAGCACCGTCCCTACATCTGGCCTCCTCTCCGCAAACTCTACAATTTCAATTACTTCCTCTCCGCCCTCCTCCTCGTAGTCTGCTGCATCAATTTCGAATGGTAAACATGCTCCAATCGTAATCTTTCCTCTGATTTCCAGGCTGGGCGAAAAGTTCCAAGACGCTTCGAAGGCGCTGAATCCGGAAGCTTCTCAGCTGGAGAAGGCCTCTTCAGAAGACGCTTCCTCTTCTTCTTCTTCTGAGAGCGAGGTGTGCCCGAGAGAAGATCATTTCTGAGCCCATTTGGCAGGAAGAGAAGCCGGAGAAGCCGAAGAAGAAGAAGCTGGGCTTCAGGGAGAGGAGGATCATCCAGTACGAGGACCGTCTGAGGCTCTACTCCACGCCCGACAAGATCTTTCGCTACTTCGCCACTCTTAAAGTGGGTGGATTCCCGGCTTTCTCATTAGATTGTTGTGTTCATAAACAGTTAGTTCCAGAGATTAGTTTAACAGTCAGCATGCTAATGAGGGAAAGGGGCTGCAGAAAGCGGCCTTAGGTTGCCATAAAAAAGCGGAAAGCGGCCTGATATTGGCAGAAGACGCAGAAGCGGCCTGAGGTCACCAGAAAAAGCGACCTAAGGTTGTCAGAAAAGCAGAGAGCGGTCTGAGGTCGCTATAAAAAGCGGAATGCGGCCTAAGGTCACCAGAAAAAACGGAAGGCGGCCTGAGCTTGCCAGAAAAAGCGGAAGCGGCCTGAGATCAGAAAAGCAGAAAGCGGGTAGCTAGAAAAAGCGGAATGCGACCTGAGGTTGTAAAACAGCGGAAAGCGGCCTGAGGTTACCAGAAAAAAACAGATGCGGCCTGAGGTTGTCAGAAAAAGCGGAGTGCGACTTAAGGTCACCAGAAAAAGAGGAAGGCGGCTTGAGGTTGTCAGAAAAGCAAAAAGCGGTCTGAGTATGAGGTCAACCGAAAAGTGGCCTGAGGTTGCCAGAAAGCGGCCTGATGTTCCCGAAAAAGCAAAAAGCGGCCTGAGGTCGCCAGAAAAGCGGAAAGCGGCCTGAGGTTGTCATAAAAAGCAGAAGCGGCCTGAGGTCGCCAGAAAAGCGGAAAACGGCCTGAGGTTGCTAGAAAAGGCAGAATGAAGCGGCCTGTCACCAAAAAAGCGGTCACCAGAAGCTAAAGAAAAAGTAGAAAGTTGTCAAAACATTGGAGTGGTGTTCAAAACACAAAAATTGAAACAATGGGTTACGTTAGCTAGTCCAAGCCTAATAAATTACAATTTTAGGTAATCGACAAGAACGACAGCAGCCGCCACGAGGTCTACATGACTCCTGAAGACTTCCTCCGTTCCCTGACGCCAGGAGTGATGCAGCCTAGGAAATGGGGCCTCGACAGCTTCAAAATTTACGACCCTGAGGTTCTTTTCCTCTCTGTTGCTGTATTCAAATGCGGCTTCAGAAGTACAAGCACCGTTTCTCCGATCAGAACAGCGTCTTCCAGAAGCTGGGGGAGAATGGGCTGATCAGCTTCAGCGACTACCTCTTCCTCATGACTCTTCTCTCAAGTGAGGGTTACTGTAGAAGCCATAAATTACAGTAATCCAGCCTCTCCGAACGACTTCGCCCTGGCCTTCAAGATCTTCGATATCAATGGAGATGGGGCTCTCGATAAGGACGAGTTCCAGAAAGTTCAGGTAAGAAAGAAAGGGAGAATGAGGCAAAATTTAAATTCAGCACCTGATCATGTCGCAGACTACGGTAGGCCAACGCCATCGGGACCACATCACTCCAAATTCCTCCTTCCGAGTGGAGTCCAATTCCGCCCTGGAATCCCTCTTTTTCGGAAAAGACGGACAGAGGAAACTGTCGGCCAGGCGGTTTCTGGCATTCCAGGTACGGTATGCCTCAGTTATCCTCGTTTGATCTACTTTTAAACGGACCTTCAGGGACCTTTTCTTAAACTTTATCTCATATTAAAGAGCTTGAAAAGTTATTCAAGAAAATGTATAACAGTTTCTGGTTTATGTTTCTGGAGAAATCTGCATCCGAAATGCCATTTTTGGCCATTCCAGGCAATATGCAAATGTGGATAACCGGCATTTTAACGAACTTCGTGCACGGTGTTTACGCGTCCGTCCAATCCATCGGTTTATCGACTTTTTGGTGGTCTCTTTCGAATTTTCAATGTTCCCGCCTGAAAAGACGCAGAAAACTCTGGTTGTCTGACATGGTAGCGCCGCGAGTTTCGCACCCGTACGAGATCGGCGGCCGCGGCAAGGGTAGTCCCGCCGCATACAGTGGTGAGCACCATAAGCAAATGGAAATCGAAAAGAGGTTCCTTAATCTGCTTTGAAATTAAAACAAGTAGATGTTTTAGAAATCTCTGCATGATGACATTCTGAAGATGGAATTCAGTCGGCGCGACGCGTTGGATGGAGTAGATGGGCTGATTAGTGAGGAGAGCTTTGCCCATCTCCTGCTTCTCCATGCTCAGGTTAGAGAGAGAGAGAGATAGAGAGAGAGAGATAAGAAACCAATCCCTTTCAGATTGCTGAGAAGAGGCAGAAAGTGATGCTGAAACGAGTCAAGAGGAAGTTCAAGAACGGACCGGGAATCACCTTCGATGAGGTATCTCTCTCTCTCTCTCTCTCTCTCTCTCTCTCTCTCTCTCTAATCCCTCAATTTCAGACGAAGGCCTTCTTCCAATTCCTCTACCGAATCGATGACGTCGACATGGCTCTTCACTTCCACAGGATGGCTGGTCAGGCCATTGGCGCCCCTCTCCTCAAAAGGTGTCTTAGAGAGGGAGAACACGGGAGAGAGAGAGAGAGAGAGAGAGAGAGAGAGGAGACGAAGAAGAAGCATGAGTGTTAATAACCCAATTTCCAGGGTGGCTTCGAAGGTGACTGGAGTGGAACTCACCGACCACGTGGTGGACGTCGTCATCACCCTCTTCGACGACAATTTGGTAATTTCCCTCTCTGTCTACAGTAATTTCACAATGAATTTAAGGACGGAATGCTGTCGAACGATGAGATGATCGCCGTGATGAGGAGGAGAATGAGGAGAGGCCTCGAGCGACCGAGGGACACAGGCCTCTTCCGCCTCTTCGACGCCGTGGGCAGTTGTGCCATGCGGTCCTTCCACGAGAGCCCGCTTCCCATGATGTAATAAAGTCTTATTTGTACTCAATTGAATGTTTTTGTACGAAGTTTCACGTGAACGGGGAATATGCGAACATTGATGAATCTGTTGGGTCTCAAAGTTAATGTTGGGTCTCAAAGTTAAGAAAGTTGGGGACTACCCCATATTTAGACTCACAAGTAAAGGTTGGGTACACTATCAGACGAACCCTCCCCATGTATGCGCATGTACTGAACGCTACACGATATCATTTATTTATTGGAAATTCATGCCTGTCTCCAGGCTCGATGTTTTAAAACTTGGCTTTAATGAATGCTTCTATTCAGAAAACTTGAATGACGAATTTCAGATCTGTGACTTATTCTAGATCTCTACTTAGTTACAAACATGTGGGCATAAAGTGGCAATAGAAGTATAGTCATTGCAAAAATGAAATCGGCGGGGAAATTTTTGCATATTAATTAGAATATCTAAATCTCCTCATTCAACATTGTCTCTCGCACTGCGTATCTCATTTCCGCTGCACTAAGGGTCATTTTGGCATGATTCCAGCTTGGCGAAAGCTATATGTATGTCGCCGATGTTTCCATGAAAGTGAAATGCCTATTCCGTGAAAACGAACCTCACTTCGGCGCAAATTTACCCACTCCCTCGGAATTGCTTCCTGCACCGGTAAGAACGGTCTTTTTAGCTGCAAAGTAAGAAGAGTCTGCGAGTTTCAAACTTGAATAGGCGGACGTAACCGATCAATCGTTTGAATCCCCTTCGCTGAAAATTTGCAACCTTCTCTATCTGCACCCCCAAAGTTTCCAAGCGTCTGGCTGACTGCTATCGGACAGCTGTAAGCAAAGGGGTCATATCTATGACAGGTCCACTTATCGTACAGCTGAATGTGGGTGTCGGAACAGGTTCATTCATTTGGTTGTTTCATGAAGGATGAAGTCAAGAATCACATACACACGCTCACATATGCACACACACACATATACAAGTTTTAGCTAGGAGTGTGAGCTTCTGCGGCATGAAAGTTGAAGCAGTTTAAGCAAGCAAAAATGTCTGGTGGGGAACGAACTGAGAAAGTTTATGGTTTGAATTTGGTCTATTAAGAACTACAGTATTAGCTAAGAGCATTGTTAAAATCGCAATATGTTAAAATCGATTTTAATCAAAAACTCTTTTAAAATGATTATAGAAAAAGTTGAGAGAAAAAGAGAAAGAGTACGTTCGTTACGTTAAGTGAGTTAAGTGAATCACGTGCGTCACGTAAAACTTAGCATCTCCTTCAATGAGTTAGCATAATTGCGTGTTGCGTACGTCACTTCAAAATCAGCATAACTCCTCTCCCTCCCTCATTCCTCATTCTCTTGTCCTCCTCTCCCTCCGACGGTCGTCTCTGAGAAGATGGCTGAGAAGAAAACGCGCGCCGAGCGGAAGGAGAAGATCCGCAAATGGGTGGATTCCATCGTCTTCCGGCTGACGAAGGACTGGCGACCTGCGCTCTGCCAATCCCTCTTCACAGAGACCGAACTCCACGAACTGTGCTACAGGGTTAGAGAGGTTTTCTGGAGTCAGAAGAACATGATTGAGGTTGGTTAGAGAGAGAGAGAGAGAGAGAGAGAGAGAGAGAAATAGACACAAAGACAATGCTTCTCTTCAGGTCCAGGCTCCCGTGCAGATCTGCGGAGACCTCCACGGCCAGTACGAGGACCTCCTGGCGCTCTTCAGCATCAACGGCTTCCCCTCGGAGAAGAATCGCTACCTCTTCCTCGGAGACTACGTGGACCGTGGACCCTACTCCCTCGAAGTGATCGTCCTCCTCTTCGCCTACAAGCTGTTGTACCCCCTTGAAGTCACCCTCCTTCGAGGCAACCACGAATCCCGCCCTGTCAACATGCAGTACGGCTTCTTCGTCGAAGTCAAGAAGAGGTTTCTGAAGTTTAGATCAAGAAACCACTTGGTTTAGGTACTCTGCCCAGCTGTACGAGACCTTCCAGTACGCCTTCTACACGATGCCCTTCTGTGCCCGTGTGGAGAAGCGCATCCTCTGCATGCATGGAGGCATCAGCGAGGAGTTGCACGACTTCAAGCAGTTGGACAAGATCGAGAGGCCCTGCGACATTCCGGACATTGGAGTGATTGCGGATCTGACATGGGCCGATCCGGACCCCACCATCCAGAACTACGAAGAGTCGCCTCGTGGGGCCGCCCGCATCTTCGGAGTGGAGGCGCTGAAGAACTTTTGCAAACTGCACTCCCTCGACCTCATCGTGAGGGCCCACCAGGTGGTGCAGGACGGGTACGAGTTTTTCGGAGACAAACACCTGGTGACCATCTTTTCCGCCCCTCACTATTGTGGACAGTTTGACAACTCGGCCGCGGTCATGAATGTCTCCAAGGAGCTGGTGAATTCACTGGAGTACAGTAACTCTAAATGACTTCAGACGGTCTCCTTCACCATCCACAAGCCGGACAAGAAGAAGTAGACGAGGGAGGCAGATCCAAGTGCATTAGCGACGGTTGTACTTACTCAAATGAACGTGTCCGCTATGTGTTCTGTGCATTTGGTGTTTTTTTGTGTTGCTTATTATGTGTTTCTACCTTCTTTTTGCCATAATCTATATTGTTAGTTTGTTTACATTATTTTGTTCCAAAGAGTTGTTTGCTGTAACGTTGGAAGGAAGTCAAACTCATTCAACCCCGCGGCATTTGCAGTCGCTGTAAAGCGACGGCAATGCACCAAGGCTGATAATTGGAGGGGTTCTCACAAATTTCTTCTATGCTTTCTTGTCGTTAGTTCTACATGTTCTTTCATGTTTTCGCTCATATTGGATGCTCCACAATGTCTCATACTATCCCCGACGACCTAAGTCACTTCACCTAGTATATAAACTATATTAGTTTTTTCTTCTCACTATCAGCCATCTGAAGGCGGCTGTCGGAGGAAGAGAAGAAGGGAGAAGGGATTTCCACGTAATGAACGTAGTTCACTTACTTCACATAAGGAAGCAACTTTTCTCTCTCTCTCTCTCTCTCTCTCTCTTTCCTTAACACGCTGAAGGCCCTCATTTGAGGATCCAACTAGACAGATACGATGAGAGAAGAGGGAAAGAGAGAGGGAAGCAGATGATGGGAGTGACTGTGGAGGTGAGACTACGGTGAGGGAGAGACGGTTACGAGAGCGCGGTTTGAGAGACTGTCCGCCAAGGTGTATTCGATGTGTCTGTTCCTGGTTTGATGAAAGCAGAGAGAGAAAAAAAAGAAGAAAAAAAAGAAAACTTAGCTGATGTAGACAAGCTAATAGCTTATAGCTTAAATCGCTTTAAACTGCCGAAGTTTTTTTAAACAAAACTTTAGTGGAGACCGAAAGCCTACATAAGAAGAGCCCGCCTAGGAGGTTTTTGAATTCTAGTTCTTTAGATATGCTAATCAGCAAAACGCAAAATTAGGTATGCCAATGCAAATGACTAGACCTCATTCCCACTTCGCTCATTGTCTCTCCTCCCTCTCCCCCGAAAGGTCGTCTAGAGTAAGTCTCCTTATTTTTTGGTTCAAATGCAGTATTTTAGTGACTACTGTCAGTCAGCTGCAGCAAATAATCAAGGAAATCCTCGCAGAGCGAGATGAAGCCGTTTCGAAGAAGGACCAACAGCTGAGGGATCTGAGGGCCGAGAACAGAAATCTCAAAAAGGAGGTGGCTGAGCTGAAGGGAGAGGGAGCTCAGAGAAAAGACCCCGTTACAAACAAGGATGTCGAGAAGAAGAGGCAGGAGAACAGCCAGCTGGTTCTTCTGAGCCCCGGTTTCTCTCTCCCTCTTCGTTTCATTATGAAGGAGGTAAGGGAGAAAGAGAGACAACGAGAGACAGAGAGACAGAGAGAGAGAGAGAGACAAAACCATCTTTTAGTTGCCTCTTCCCGAACTACTCGCCTTTTCCAACTCTTGCCACGGACTCTACAATCTTGGAAAAGACCCGAGAATGGCTATTTCTGTGGAAATTGATATTGATTTCTTCCTCTGCAACAGTGGACATGAGGAAGTCAGCTGCCATGAACTCCACTTCTACTTCACTTGGAACAACAACAAAAGAAAGAAGCTGAGCCCCAAGATGATCGATACATCAACATCAACGTCGGAAAACTCAAAGCCAAGTTTTGTCCAACGGGTTTTGAAAAGATCGACATGGATCAGATTGCTGAGGTATTCCGGAGGCTCAAGGTTCAGAGGATCCGTCAAATTGACCTAGATGCCTATGGTGAAGAGTTCATGCAGTTGATCAGTGGCTTGATTAAGGTAAGATTTAAGAAAGAACGCGTTTTTCAATTGTTTTTCCTTCTATTTTAGACCTACAATGTTGAAATCATCATGGGAGTCATTTTTTCCGAAGACTTGTTGCTTCAGGGAACCAAGGTAGTTTATATGTATCTATTGACTAAATTAATAAGTTCAGGTGAGAAAGATGCACGTGACAATGTTGGATGATTCGGAGGAATTTATGAGAGATTGCAACATCCCGGAGATGAAGATCCATTCTCACGAATTTCATCAGGAGACTGTGAAAGTTGTATTGGAGGTAGGTAGTTATTTCCCCCACGCCTCCTCCTCACGTTCTCACAAACTCACTTCCTCCGATCCTCACGTCCGCAGAACTTCACGTCCTTAAAAATTAGCATCCACGTTCTCACGTCCTGGTCACATCCTCACATTTCCTCACATTCACCCTTCCTCACACACCCTCACCACTTCACACTGCTTCTCATCGTCACATTCTCTCAATTCACATCCTACCATTTGCATAACTACGCATCGTCACATTCTCACATTTTTTCTGTTGTTCATTTTCCCTGCAACTTTACGTTCTCACTTCCTCACATTCTTTAATTTTCGCATCTCACGTTCTCACATTCTAACATCCTCACATCCTTATCTTTTCACAACTTCGCATCCTCACATCTTCACAGCGTCACTTTAACAGCACTTCACTTCCTCATTATATGATTTTCAGGCCTGGGCCGCGGGAGAACGGGAGATTGAAACTCTCGAGATTTTGGTTCGATTCGAAGAGCAAGTCTTTGACGAAATGCTGGCTAATGTCGCCTACAACTACCCCGTGGCAGTCAAAAGCGCCGGTGTTGTCCAGAGGGAGGATGGAAAAACCATCAAGTTCCGCCTGGACCCCAAGTACAACTTCATGGGGAGAAGGGGCTCGAAGCTGATGATTCAGAAGGTGGAGCAGGAATGATACTCGTGAAACTGGAATAAAGGGGAAATCTCATTTTTGCCTTTTTTTCTGTTATTTCTAAATCAATAATTGTTTTCTCATAGATAACAACTTTTTTGTATAGGGTTATGGTTAAATAACTAATCATGGTTTGTAAAGGGTTATCGCGTGAGCGCCCAGGTTCATTTGCAACTTACCCGGAAAATTGAAAACGGTGGGTCCCGCAGCGAAAGCGTGCTAAATTGCAAAACTTGCAAAAGCCGCCTAACTGTCCCTTTAAAAAAGGAAAATTTTGGTGACACCGCGAAAGCGCGCCAGATTGCATTGAAAACCAAAAATAAAATCACTGGGTCCTAAAATGAAAGCGCGCTAATGCAAAATTGTATTTTAATGGGCAAAAAAACTTTTTAAAAAAAGAAGAAAAACAGAAAACTTAGCTGATGTAGACAAGCTAAAAGCTTATATCAGTTTTTGCCAAAAATAAAATAAAAAGTGGTCCTATAGCGAACGCGCGCCAGATTGCAAAGTTTCACCTTAAATCGCTTTAAATTGCCCAGATTTCTTAACAAAACTTTAGTGGAGACCAAAAGCCTAAACAAGAAGAGCCCGCCTAGGAGGTTTTTGAATTCTAGTTCTTTAGATATGCTAATCAAATTAGGTATGCCAATGCTAGGTCTTCGCCTTCTTAGGTTGCTAGGACTGTTTTGGAAGGAGTTGGGGAAGATGTCACTGGTTACCATAGATGAGAGAAGAGCAGGTGGATTTGTCATTATTGGATTGTGATGATGTGAGTGAATGAGAGAAAAAGAGAGGAACAGACGAGATGTAGACTCATTGTGGCACCAGAAGACACTGCCACAATCCCGGTTTTGTGCAGCACCAGATTGACTCCTGCCGGATTGTCGCCACCTTCGGGCAAGTTCATTTCCCACCGTCTGATAAAACTATATTTATTACTGGCTGGCATAACCAGCGTGAGAGGCAAAAAGACAAGATAACAACATCCATGCACAACATATGAATAGGCAAGTTCTAAGGTCACCTAGAGGAGGTTCATGCCTCCGGGAGCCCTCCTCGCCTTCTTCCGCGGAATCTTGAATTCGGGCTGAGGGCGCTTCTTCTTCGGCGGTTCGCCGCTTTCCATCTGATACGACGACGGGGCATTGTCACTGGGGGTGACGTAGAGAGGATCCTCAGCGGAGAGGACGGGAATGGAGGAGTCAAAGGAGGGCTGCCTCGCGTATTCAAAGTCCTGGGTGGAGGGAGAGGCATCCACGCGAGGGGACGGCGCCTCAACCAACCAATCCGTGGACCGGGCTGAAAAGGAACAATTAGCATTCAATACTTTCTCTCTGATAGCCAAAGCGACCTGAGGATGCCAAAAGCGGCTCACCCGTGTAGTCATCAGAACTGTGGCGAGCCGGCTCACTGACATATCCATATCCGGCCATTCCACCGCCGTTCCTCTTCGATGGAAAATCCGGTTCGTCGCGGTACTGACCTGCAACAGTCCTTTAAATAAATGAATCGATCAAATTAACCGACTGGATTCCGTCCGATTGTTGTTCTGCGGGGAATACCTCTCGTCGGACGTGCGATAGCGGGGCTTCGCGACATCCAAGGCAACCGCTGAATATGAGGGGTTTAGAGAGAGAGAGAGAGAGAGAGAGAGGAGAGAGAGAGAGGGAGAGAGAGAGACTCACGGTACATGTTGACTGCCTTGACTCCGCGGTGCAGCGGGTAGGTGCGATTCACCTCCATGTGCCTCTCGATGGCCGTCTGCAGATCCACACCGGCCCATTCGTGCACGGTATAGTCGTCCTCCACCAGCATCGAGGAGGTGAAATTCTCACGGGAAGACGGGCGCTCCAGAATGATGAATTCCACGTAGACGATTCTCACGCCGGTTTGCTTCAGCTGAAAGCGGCTGTTTTGAGGAGTAATTACTAGTTTTAAACGCAACCCTTCATATCCCACCTTCTTCAACATCTGAAGAGCCGTCTGCCAGTGCTTCGTGATCACAACCACGTGGAACTTCTGGTCGCCTGCGCTGATTTCACTGGGAACGGCGTCCTTGTCGTTGGAGGAGAGGAGACGGCGGTGGTTATAGTCATTCGAGGGAGGATAGTAGGAGAAATGGCCGCAGTTTACCGTCCAGTAGTGGATTTCCTTCACTGAAATCATACTTTTAAGCTAGGGAACGGGGGTGAAATCGTGGTGGGGGCCCATTCGAGTGGCAAAAGTAGATCCAGATCGTGTCGGGACCCGTAAACAGGTAGATTGATGCCTTACCTTTGGGTCTTGGCTGATCGGCAGCCGCTTTCGCCAACTCGTCGAAGCCGGAGAGGGAGCGAATGATGGCCGTCTCGCGGACTTCCGCCCCTTGAAGAATCTCGAGCACTTGATGGTGATTCACGGTGGCCAAGAAGTTAAAGTCCTCGGTGCTCTTCTCCATCCTGAAACCATCAATTAATTTAAAGAATACATATTAATTAAATGAAAAAGACTAGGAAGATCACTGATTGCATCACGTGCAGTGTCAAAAGCGCGTAATTTGATAGAAAAGCGCGTAAATTTCCCTCTTAACTCACTCCCTGGCCTTGTCCTGAAGATCCATCATGCGGATCCGCGTGGCCTTGTGGACGTTTTCCATAATTCGGTCGATGTCCGTGTCCGCCAAACCGGCCTTCATCAGAATAGAGCGCATCTTCGTTCCGCTGAGATTGACGTCGAAGTCCTCTTCCTCTTCGTCGGGAGTAAAATAGGAGGAATAGCCCGCCATGGGGATTCTGAAGGAACGTGGTCTTTCTGAGGGAGAACAAAACAAGGTAAAACGCCAAAAATGGTATATTTCTGAAGTTCGTGACTGTTTTACCACTGTCTTTACTGATAGAAACCGACAGATATAGGCAAAACAGGAATATTAAAGACGACAGGTCTTTTAAACAAAGAGAAGTTGAGAAACGAGCATTCGCAAGCATCTGGTGTCATCAAAAGTATTCAATTCCGCCTTATAAATATAATTTTAAATAATTTACATTAATTAAAAACCACTTTTAAGCATATTTACACAAATATGTACTAATAAACACAAATAACAACAATGAAAAACAGAACTACACGGTAAATCCAGCCCCCTTGCCGCGAGCACTAGTCCCGTTCTGGCATCTTCACGACGGGTTATAAGAGACCGGGCGCGGCAGTCACAGCGGCCCAGACGCCGGGCGCTGGCGCTGCGCCAAGACGCCCACTGGTTACGGTAATAGCGTCTAAACACGCAAGTCGTTGGACCAATTTAATATTTTATTTAGCTGTTAATTCCATTTTCATTAATTAAAATTAGATTTTTTAAATACACATTGCAGTAAAATGTTATATTTTAGCAGACGGGTGTTTATAAACCAATAAATCGGGAAATCCTATGGTTAATCAAGGATTTTTGTCTATGAGCACGGAATAAGTACAAAACTCGCCAATTTAGACACTTTTCTCCTTTTCAATTAAAACAATCTCACTTTAATTCATAAAGATTGAATTAAAAGTAGAATAAAGTTAAAATGTCCAGCGGCTAGGGTATTTAGACGCTATTACCGTAACCAGTGTGGACCAGGCGCCTCAGGCGCTGGGCCGCCGCCACTGCCGCATCGACCCGCCGTGTCTTGCCAAGAAATTTGAAAAAATACGGTGATCGCGTCTCCCCTAAAATGTGACAATTTGAAAATTGAGCCCTGTACAGAATCGAAAACCATTAAAATTGGAAAATATTGACTTTTTTTCCACGTAAAACACATGTTGCACCATATACTCTTATTTACAATGTTAAATGTCAATGTTAATATAAAACTAATGACCTAGTAACATCTCGAAATTGAAAGCCCAAATCAGATACGTGATATTTTCGCTTGCACGGTATCTTTTCTGGCAGAGTTCCAGGAACGGGTCTAGCGCGCTTGGGACACACCGTGAACTAACAACGTGGGTCCCAAAAAATGGGTAACAGTTTTTCCCGCGCCCTTCACTTTTTCTTGGCGGGACTATTTGGTTCTAAATGGCAGTATTCAAATTTTGGCCCCCTTGGTAGTCGTGAAAACACTTTGTTCGCATCAACGGACCGACAAAAACTGTGGGATTAACCCGAAACATGGCATTTGCCCATTCAGAACAGGCAGCATCGTCTAATGCAGACTTCCGGTGCATCCAATGAGACGCCTTCAGATGAAATGCAGAGCAGATTATAACCCCGGTGCGAGTAAAACAGATCATTGCTCCGCATAACAAATGAAAAGCGACACGACGGTTCAGGGAAACTCGACAGCTTATTGAAACCAGCTGCTCACACAACCTCGAATTTTCAAACCTTGGAAAAGCACAACCAGTAATCGTGCTCACGTCAGTTCACTCGAAACCACACCCCTCAAACCCAACAAATAAGAACATGATAGGAACAACATTTTTATCGAGGCATTAACAGTAACAACACCTCGAAGAGAAAACTTATCCACCCTTCTTCTTGGACACTCCGACAGTCCTTCCTGAAAGCAAAGAATGAGATGCGGAAGCAGAAAATAAAACCAACCCTTGCGTCCGGTGGTCTTGGTGTGCTGTCCACGGACACGGAGTCCCCAGTAGTGACGGAGTCCCCTGTGGAGGCGGATCTTCTTCAGACGCTCGAGGTCCTCACGGAGCTTGTTGTCGACAGCGGTGGAGATGAGCTGAATGAAAATAATAAATGAAAGTTGATCAACATTATTAAAAGCACTAATTTTCGGGTTTAGATGTAAAAGAAAGAAGAAGTAATCCGAATTTAACTAAGGGTGAATGCCCATATGAAAAATGGCGTTGACGAATGCAATTAGATGCCGCAAAATAAAATTTCGAGACCGTTTCGACAAAGAAAATTAAATTCAAAAATAAAACTAACGAAACACCAACCTGGGAGAACTTTCCGTCCTTGTAGTCCTTCTGCCTGTTGAGGAACCAGTTGGGGATCTTGTACTGAGAAGGGTTCTGCATAACAGTGGTGATCTTCTCGAGGTCATCTTCGGAGAGCTCTCCGGCGCGCCTGTTGACGTCAATATCGGCCTTGCGGCAGCAGACGAAGGCGAAACGGCGACCGATTCCCTGAAGATGCCAATTTATCAAAGTTTCACCAAATTTTAACTATAGGACCCAAAAGGGGTATACAAACACACAAATAAGCACAAAAACGAACCTTGATGGCGGTCAGAGCATAGGGAATCTTGCGGTTACCATCGATGTTGGTGTTAAGAACACGATGAATGTGCTGGAACTTCTCAGGAACGATCAACGACATGGTGTCGTGATTTTAGTAACCCTAAAAATAAGAAATATGAAAAACCATAATTTTAAACATAGAAATCGAGCAAATTCAGCAAAAATACCGTTTAAAATACATAAAAACACCCAAAAATCGGAAAATTTTTTGGGAAAAGGGCTCAAAGGAAAGGACTTAAAGGAGGGTATTAGCTTCGAATAGTTTGCTTTGGTCGCTGCGAGACCCATATTATTTTCTGCGAGTGTGTTCAGCCTTGGATCGCGGCGAGACCTTGCAGCCTGGCCTGGTGTAAACGTCGGACAAATTTGTTTTTATTTAATTTTTCTTTACTTATTAGGTTATATTATTTATGTTATTTATCATAATTTTTAAAATTTAAAAAGCTATCGATTGATATACTGGCGGTTGCGTGACACTCAGAATGAAAAAAGTTGGCTACTCAGAGGAATTTTTGCAGTTGATTACGGTAGCACGTTGGCAAGTGACGCTGGACATAGCCGCGCAGGACTTTTGAGCCGTCAACCCTTCGGTTTCCTTGGTTCCCCATCTGTTTGGTTATCGTCCCTTCTGACTTTGTCGACGGGCATCTGGGTCTCTCGCCATGGCAAGTAAGTGTCTTATTTTATTAAATTAAATACAATATTAATTGCGTAATGTGCTACTTTATTTAGAAGAAATACAACAAAAATATACCAAACCCTCTGAAAGCGCACAAAGCTTCTAGAAGCTTCCGGAATTCATTTTAGAACATCCACGTAGCAACATTTAATTGTAGTAACAACAATTAAACGAAAGTTAAAGTAACTTAAGCCAAATTTAAGTCATTTGAGGAAATTACATCAATATGCGTGCCAGCTAGTATCTTCTAGTATTATGTGAAACCCGTAAAAATCTCTAGTATTCTAATGAATAACTCAGGATTTGGGATATTCGTGCTGACTATTTCTGTTTTCAGCAACTAAAGACTCTTAATATTCACATTAATTTCAAATCCCATCAAAATGAACGATATTGCTCCAATTTTGGGTAGTTTCGAGTGCCAACGCCCTGCCATGTTTCTCTTATCAGCTCCAAATCTCGCTTTGCACACTTCCAGAAAGCGGATAGTACGCTTGCGTACAATTGACCTTGACATAGTAGGCTCGCTTTGCACCGCAATTGAACGATAGGTGCGCTCGGGTACAAGTCCAACGGGTATAAAATATTAAGGATAAAGCGAATAAGACATGGAATCGAGTTCAACTACGCTTATGCAATGTATTCTTTCAGTCAAATTCCTGGAGTTCGTGAAGCCGTTCTGCGGCTTCGTGCCGGAGGTATCGAAGCCGGAGCGGAAGATTCAGTTCCGTGAGAAGATGCTCTGGACTGCCATCACCCTCTTCGTCTTCTTGGTCTGCTGTCAGATCCCCCTCTTCGGTCAGTCGTTTCTGAATTTCCAAATTAACCAGTTTCTTTGTAGGAATCATGTCCACCGACTCTGCTGATCCCTTCTACTGGCTCCGTGTTATCCTTGCCTCCAACAGGGGAACCCTTATGGAGCTCGGAATCTCGCCCATTGTAACATCCGGTCTGATCATGCAGCTCCTCGCTGGTGCCAAGATCATCGAAGTCGGAGATACCCCCAAGGACAGGGCCCTCTTCAACGGAGCCCAGAAGCTCTTCGGAATGGTCATCACTGTCGGACAGGCTATTGTCTACGTCATGTCTGGACTCTACGGAGACCCGGCCGAGATCGGAGCTGGAATCTGCCTCCTCATCGTCGTTCAGTTGGTCATCGCCGGACTCATCGTCCTTCTTCTTGACGAGCTCCTCCAGGTACACAAATCAATTTGAAGCGATTAATAATGGTTATATTTTTAGAAGGGATATGGACTCGGATCTGGAATCTCCCTCTTCATCGCTACCAACATCTGCGAGACCATCGTGTGGAAGGCCTTCTCTCCGGCCACCATCAACTCTGGCCGTGGAACCGAGTTCGAAGGAGCCGTCATCGCTCTCTTCCACCTCCTCGCCACCCGTTCCGACAAGGTCCGCGCCCTGCGTGAGGCTTTCTACCGCCAGAACCTGCCCAACCTCATGAACCTGATGGCCACCGTTTTGGTCTTCGCTGTCGTTATCTACTTCCAGGTACAACTATTCCATGTTTCTAATTTAATTCGATTATTCAGGGATTCCGTGTCGATCTCCCCATCAAGTCTGCTCGTTTCCGTGGACAGTACAGCAGCTACCCCATCAAGCTCTTCTACACTTCCAACATTCCCATCATCCTGCAGTCCGCTCTCGTCTCTAACCTCTACGTGATCTCCCAGATGCTCGCCGCCAAGTTCGGTGGAAACTTCATCGTGAACATCCTCGGAACCTGGTCCGATGCCTCTGGAAGCTACAGGAGCTACCCCACCGGAGGAATCTGCTACTACCTCTCTCCCCCTGACACCCTCGGCCACGTCCTCGAGGATCCCCTCCACTGCATCATCTACATCGTCTTCATGCTCGGATCTTGCGCCTTCTTCTCCAAGACCTGGATCGATGTGTCTGGCTCTTCTGCCAAGGACGTCGCCAAGCAGCTCAAGGAGCAGCAGGTAATCCGTTTCTTTCTATGATTTCTAATTGTTTAATTGCAGATGGTCATGCGTGGTCACCGTGAACAGTCCATGATCCACGAGCTGAACAGGTACATCCCCACCGCCGCCGCCTTCGGTGGTCTCTGCATTGGAGCCCTCTCGGTCACCGCTGACTTCATGGGAGCCATCGGATCCGGAACTGGTGAGTTCATTCTTCCCGATCCTTTTATTTAATATTGTATCATTGTTAATCAATATTTTTAGGTATCCTCCTCGCCGTCACGATCATCTACCAGTACTTCGAGATCTTCGTCAAGGAGCAGCAGGAGATGGGTGGCGTTGCCGCTATGTTCTTCTAAATTATTTTACCGTATTTATTGTTATGTAATTTATTATTTCACCAAGGTTTTAATGTAATAATTTAAAGAGCATACTTGCACGCCCCCTCCCCTTCTTTCTGCACCCCGAGGAGAATGTACGTATTTCGATTTCCCATCTCATTGTGAAGTCCGCTGTTGTTTTACCGTGATAAGTAGGGTTGACGAGACGGATCCATTTGTGTGCGATGTTTGTAGATTATTTGAGCATCCATCTTTTGTTGTGTTGTGTCTGCGTACGAGCCTGTTTCACAGAAAACGAGATAAAAACTTTTATTGAGATCACATGTTCTTTGCTACCCGTCCTCCTACAATTGGTTCTGAGATCAAACGCGGTGTTTCGATGTGCATCCAAATAGCCCGTAGAGATATGGGTTGAGAACGGCGTTGAAGACCATAAGCTCGTGCAGAAAGTACAGCTAAAGACATTGATAGGACTGGACTGAGGGATTCTACCTTGCTGAGGCTGCTGAACAACTCTGGTTCTATCAGATGAACCAGAGAGAGGAGATTATACGGGAGCCAGCAGACGATGTAACAGGTCACCAGCAGGAAGGACACCCTCATCGCTCGAGCCCTGAAATTCAAATTAAAAAGGAAATTGAATTCTGAATTCTAAATAACTTTTACAGGCTTTTACAGGAACCTTGTACTTCCTTGCTTTTCCCTCACTCTCTTACCAATATAGACAGTTTTAGGCGCAAAACTGGGTGTGTGCCACCCGTGAGGTCATTGACATGCGGCGTCTCTCAGTTCAGCCAGGTCAATTCTTTATTGATTTAGGTTGCATCGGTGCGACTGGGCCGCAGACCGTAAGAGGGTCAATCGTAGATGGTAGGTAACACCAGAAACGCCAGAAGAACCTGAGAGGGATCAGAATATGTGAAATCTCTGTTTTCTCTCTATTCTCCGGGGCATACGTGCTGCCTTCCAGGTCAGCCACACTGGGGGCAACTTTTTAATACAATAATTCTCTCTTCAGCATATATAATGAGGAGATCCATTGATAATTCAAAAACTTGACTGTGTATGTATGTATGTGTGTGGGTGAGTGTGTGTGTGTGTGTTTTGGGAAATTGAATAAGTATAACTCATTTTGTTATGATAATAGACATTATGTTGTTCCCGAGATTGTTAACTCTGAGTAAGGCCCAAGAGAAAAGAATGAGTGGGATTGCTTTCCTTCAAAATGCGTGATCCACCCCTGTCCCTGTTGTATATATTTGTCGCCAATTCTAGCGATTCGCATTTGTAACTCTGACGCAGTATTACGCACGCATGCTCACACAAATAATTTTTGTACGCAATTTCCCGTTTTGTGTCATTTGACAAGCGCCAAGGCCTCAAATATATGGAACTAGGATTAACGAGGACTGTATAGAGAGTGGCATGAGAGACTTGGTGTACTACCTCACATGAATATTTTCTGGTTGGGAGGTTTTTACAAGGCAGTACACTTCAGCTCTATTGTTCTCCAATGGCTCTTTTTAAGGTTAGATCAAAAGCGGCGGATTCTGGCTTTAAGAAAACTGAAATGATCAGACACCGTACTTTACACTGGGGGACACTGCGCTTTTGCCGCAGACAAGAAAATCTCGCTTACAAACCACCAGAATCGTATGCCAAGGAAATCAGCGTGTTGTAAAAGTGATAGGGAAAGATATGGCTCACCGATTGACACTGGCTTGATAGGACTGTCCCGTGTGAACATTCGATCTCATAACTGCGCTGGCCTCGCTGGGAGTGATGGAGGGACGGGTGTTCAGGGGTTCAGAACCATCGTCTGAAGAGACCACGATCCTCGGTGGTAGCTGAGGGACCGCTGAAGAAGGATTACTGTAACTTTTAGATTTCTGAAGGCTTACGGTATTTCTTTTCGGATTTGTCTTTGGAGATGGAGAGGGTTCGAAGTGGATTCCATTCAACTGAAAAGTAAGCTAATTTGAACTTTAAAGTTAGAATTTTTGTTGGTCGCAGAGATAGCAGGTTTTAGTCAGGTTACACACTCTCCTCTTTCTCTCTCTCTGTCTCTCTATCTCTCTCCCTCTCTCTCTCATTCCTATCTAAAAGCGACAGCCTTTGGCACAATTGCGCGGATTTACTTGAATTCCGCGTGACGACGGTGTCAACGGTGTCGCAGCCGAACGAACCGCATTGTCGGACGTGGCCGCTGAGTGCCGGGCGAGAGTTGACCCAAACCCAGGTGAGAACGATGCAGTAGCAAGTCTGAATTACATTTGAATTAGCTGTAGGTCATACAAAACTTACGAAAATGATGACGGCAGGAATCCAGAAGACCAAAGAGATGTGGACGATACTGTAGAGGGACTCCGCGTCGAAGAGAGTCTGACGGAGGTTGGGGTTTTCAAGACGGGCGATTTCCCAAATCTAGAAATGAGAAGTAGAGAGATAGAGAGAGAGAGAGAGAGAGAGAGAGAGAGAGAGAGAGAGAAAAGCGGAAGATGCGGTACCTGGAGGCACTGATTCCAGTTCAGCGATGGGATGGCCGTGAAGTCCTTCCAAACGAAAAGTTGGGGTAGGCTGGCTCCAAGGGCCAGAATCCAGGCTGAAAAAAAATATCAGAAAGATTGAGTGATATTTACCGAAGAGGAGCATAGTCTTCGTTCGGCGCTTGCCTCTCGTTGGGCAGTTATTTGTAGGAAAGAGGACTTGGATGAGACGGTCCACGGCGATACAGACAATCACGTTTGAGGATGACTGAAATGAGACACATGTTCACGGGCTCACACACGCATACATACATACGTACACACACATACACTCGCGCATACATACGCTCTCTCTCCCTCTCCCTCTCTCTCTCTCTCTCTCCCTCTCTCTCTCTGTCTCTGTCTCTCTCTCCCTCTCCTTACCTGAAACGCCAAAGTGTGCAGCATCTTAACCACTTTGCATAGCACATCCCCTCCCCTCCAATCGTAGGTCATCAGCCAACACGTCCTACTCGGAATATAGACAAAGATGATGAGTAGGTCGGCCAGATTGAGATGTCTCTTGAGGAGATCCAGTCGACTCTGCGCCGGCCTCTCAGTCAGCTGAAACGAGGAACATTCGAGTGGGCTGCATGCGTAATTCTCTCTTTTTCGCCTTCGATGACTACCCCATTCAGCTTTGTTTGTTTGCCTTCCGGGGCACAAGGAATAGAGAGACGGATACTGACAGAAAAATAGAGATAGAGATATAGACAGAGAGAGAGAGAGAGAGAGATTTACAATACCTGAGTATAGGCGGCTAGATTCAGTGGAGCTCCGATGATGAACATCAGGACGAGGGAGGACATCTCCACGTAGTCGGAGAAGATGGGTTCGGGCGGTTGGTCGACGGCAGAAGCCATCTGGAAGAAGAACGTGTAAACGTGAGAAAGTGATCAAGTAAAGAGGAAGCAGGCTGAGATGGGAGGCGGTTATGGGCGAATTAATAGGCGACACGCACGAGGCTAGGACATTCGGAGGAGACGCGATAAAGTCTAAAAGTCGGCGCAGGACCACGCGTCTGAGAAGGAACCCGCGGCACCCTATTGACCTTGGAGGAGAGAGGAGCTGCCGAGGTGTGAAGTGAGAGAAAAGCTCAAAAACACGAGGGGGAGGACAGACTACAAACAAGTTGGGCTTAAGAGGGATTGTAGGTGGAGGTAATCAGGCGATATGGACTGTAGGGAAGGGCACTATATTTTATAGAGAGAAAACAAGAGGGCGGGATAGGGGATCGAACATCTTGAGAGAAAGAGAGAATGAGAGAGAGAGAGAGAGAGAAAGAGAGAGAGAGGAAGGGAGAGAGAGTGCATCAACCACTGCAAAGAGTGAAAATTAAATCGTGCTTGTCCCGCTGCCGCCCCTGCAAAAGATCATCGCCTGGTGTCCCCCGGGGAAAGGAGTTCAGAGAAATCGTTCCGTGCAGCGGAAACACCTGTCTTAAGTCAGAGAATGAGGCACACCACTCCTCGGTGACAAATATCTTATTCTCGCATAGATTAATTCAGTGAACGAAGCAGCTGAAAAAGAGACGAAGCGGAGGGAGGACAAAGGAGTTACGATATGGACGTCATGCGGCGTTCGTTTCGAGAACGGCCAAGCGGAAAGAGACAAACAAATGGTTAGAGAGAGAGGGAGAGAAATAGATAGAAAAGAGAGAGAACACAGATAGAGAGACAAAGACAAAGAGAAACAGAGAAACAGAGAAACAGAAACTGACAGACAGACAGACAGACAGACAGACAGACAGACAAAGAGAGAGGGAGAGAAAAAGAAAAAAAAGAGAGAGAGAGAAAGAGAGAAAGAGAGAGAAAGAGAATGAGAGAAAAAAGAGAGAATAAGAGAGTGAGAGAGAGAGTGAGAGAGAGAGAGAGAGAGAGAGAGAGAGAAAACTTGTTGTGTTCAAAACTTTGCCTCGGAAGAAAACAAAACGTAAACAAAGCTGCCAATTGCTTGCCCGCACATTGAAATTTGCAGCGAAGCGAGCAAGAAAGAAGAGGAGGCAGCCACTCATCTGGCGGATTAAGCGAATTACTTGTGGATGAGCCGACGACAACACAGCCGAAGAATGATCTGTTGGAACACGAGGCGACAATTGGGTTGCGACCTTTCCCCTGGGGACCCCGCCTGGTGACAACAGACTCCACGAGAGACCAGTGGCTGGGGTGAAAGTGCGGGCTGGGTGAAATTGCCCGGCCTCATAACTAGGCGGCGGAAACTTCATTAGAGACCACGGTTGTTCTTTCCGCTCGAGCAAATAGAACTATAGTAAATGGGAGAGGCACTTTTAGTTGGGAGACGTCTGGTCAGATCACGGGGGAATTGGTAGGAGACGAATTGTCTGAAGGAACAGATGTGCAAGGTTCAGGGGGATCAGGTTGCATGGGTGAATAATACCTGGGGGAGATTGAATAATAAGCGGGGGATGGAGGGAGTGGGAGGAAAGGGAATGAGTTTCAGGAAGGGGATTGATTAAATGAGAGGAAAGCGAGAAAAAAGTGAAGAGGAATTGCAACACTGCAACTAAGGCTGTGTTTTCTGTTCTCCCTGCTCCGTTTTAATGTTTTCCATTTTGGGTTTACGACAAAGGGCGCTGACACGGATAAATGGGCAGAGTGAAACAAGCAGAGAGAGGGATAGAGAGAGAGAGAGAGAGATAGAGAGAGAGAGAGAGAGTGAAACATGTGCACATTCACACTCAACCATATACACATATTCATTCTCATCCGCACAATTAAAAACTCCCACATCCACACACCCACACACCCCACATTCACTCACACCTGCACCTACGTTCACACACCCACACATTCACTGATTTACTCACATTCACACTCACAGTTCCACTCACACTTTCACAATCAAACTCACAATCGGTCACGGTCACAGTCACAGTAATATTGCTCACTGTCCCACTCAAGGTCAAATGCGCACACGGACATAATCAAATTGTCATCACAGTCACACTCACACTCAGAGTTCCACTCACATACTCACACACTCACACGCACATAATCAGTCTCACGGTCACATCCACACAGTCAACTATTCCCTACAGTCCCACTCACGATCACGTCACACATTCACACAATCGTACTCACGATCTCGTTTACATTCGCACTCGCATTCACATTTACATACACACTCACACAATCACACGCACGGTAACTTTCGCAGTCACACTCACAGTTATCCTCACATTCACGCATTCACGCATGAACATCCATGATCACATGCACAGTCTCACTATCACTCACAGCCCTCCTCACACTCACCGCCGCGGTCACAGTCACACTAACGGTACATTCACATTTACATTCACACAGTCACAGTTACACTATAAGCGAGATAGCGAGATATACACTTATACACATACTCACAGACTCATGGTCATAATCATACTCACAATCAAACTCACGTTGAAATTGACTGTCAACATTTGCTCACAGCCCCCTCACGGTTACATACTCACACTCACACACTCAAGGTCACATTCACGCAATCACTCACAATGCCATTTACACTCACAAACTCATACTCAAACTCACTGGCACACTCACATTCACACTCACGTTCACGTTCACGTTTACACATGCTCACATTCATATTCAGATTCAATAAAGGAGAAAGAGAGAGATCACCAGAAGAGAGATCACTTTGCATCTAATGAAGAAGCCTTTTCCACACGGAACTTCCGCCTGAATCTACTTGGCCTAATTTGTCCCAACTAAGCCTATTTATAGGACTCGTGGAATTCTCCTCCTTCTTGTTTTTAGCATCGCTTTTTGAATTCCATTTTAAAATTCAATGCTTCAAAAGAATTCCTGACAAAGAGATCAAAAAGCGGGGGTTTTGGGCGGAGAACAAGAACACTACTCGGCCTCTAATCCGAACTGATTCCGCCCGGCCTGCCCCGGCGCTCAGCTGGAATTGGAAAGCAAGCCGTTCACACTGACGGAGGAAATCCTCCAATTTGTGGAGGATTGTCGTTCGGTCATGGTGGAAGTGTGACGAAAACAGCATTTGCCCTTGTGGGAAAGTGGCTTAGGGGAGTCTGAAATGAGGACGGTGGGCGAAAGAGCAGCGGAATAAGCCGCAGAGGCCACTTTTCAAATGAAGGGATCGGGGATTTCGAGGAAAGAGGGCTTAGGGAAATGTCGAGCACTGAAGACGTAGGAGAGGAAATAGAAAACAGAGAGAGAGGGAGAGAAAGAGACGAAGAAATAGAGAGAGAGAGAGAGAGAGAGAGAGAGAGAGAGAGAGAGGAAGAGAGAGAAAGAGGGAAAGTGCATTCTTCGTCTTCGACCCATTCCGATATAGGTCATTATGTGCTCAAGTTGAGCATAATAGCACACCAATTGCCGATGAGAACACATTTTGTTGAAAACAAAGCCTCAAGCGTGAAGAAATTTCAAGTTCACAGAAAAAACCAAAATGTCATATTTTTAAAAGAGAAGAACCAGATAAATTGATACGCCAAACCATTCAAACCTTTGGTCTTCTGTTGCGTACTTCATTTTCCGAGGCACGCTTATTTTTCGTTACGATAGTTTCAAATCAATCAGTTTTGGACACGGATTTTTAACAAGCTGGCATTGCTGGGTAAAATGGGTTCGCACGGATCACAAGCGGTAATTTGTTTTTTTGACATTTTCATAAATTTTAAAAATTTTAAAACCATAGTTTACTTATAAATATGTAAATATTACTTTTCTCGACACAAATTTGAATGGAGGAAGAAGTTAGGTATGTGTGCTCTATTGCAAACCGCGATGCGAGCGGTCGCGACACGGTCGGCGAAAGGCACCCGCGTAACTTTGGTGTCGACTATGCTCTTCTTGGCTTATCCATTGTTCTTAAAAACAGAATGCAAGTTTTATTTTTATTTTAATATTACATAAAACAAGGCAAGGGGTATGAAAATGGTTTGAAATTAGCTACGCAGTTTGCAAGGAAGCGTCAGCCCGAAACTATTGTATGCAAGGCTTTTCTTGAAAAGTATTATACTTTTGGTCAATAAAAAGTATTTCTAACACCTCGAATCTTTTCGATTTTTGTCCACTTACAGAAATAGTGTGTTTTTGAAACTTCAAGAGAATGAACTCAGAAACGCACTTTCGGCAAAGACCTATTTTGAAAAGCCTTTCAAATCCTATTTCAGGACATTTACGCCTTCTGAACATTTCGAACTTTAGAAACCCAATTCTCATCGAGAAAAAAATCTGCAATCGGAGGCAGGGATCTGTTTTGGAAGAAAGGAACGTAAACAGTTTAGGAAGGTCTCTCTAATTAAGAGAGCGGAAGTCAAGGGAGTTGGCTCCGATCGAAGGGTCCCTCGGTCTATTAGGGACCCGCTTGGATTAGCGTCTTGGGAAAAAGAAGGAGGGATGTTCGTAGTGACGTCTATTGGGCTGCGGGGCAAAGCACAGACAAACAAATGCACGTGGAAGGGATAATCGGATTTGAATAGTCGAATTCAACTGTTTTCGTCGATGGGAAAGACGGGATAGACTCTGAGATTCTCTCTCTCTCTCTCCCTTCTCTCTCGCCTCATAACATTTTCTGTTTACAAACCACCTGCAACTAAAAGTCCTTGAATAAATCAAGATTCGCAAAGGACAGCCACAGTTTTTGTTCTTGACTAACAAATAAAGTGGCAACAAAGCACAAATTCCACAGATCAGTCTTCTGAAGAAAAACCTTGTGGGAAATGAATGCCTGTGATCGTCATATTCTTAGACTCTCCAGAGAATAGCCGAAATCAATTCGTCTAACGACTTTCTGGGATGATGACGCAGTTGCATCAACAGGAAAAACATGCAACTATAAAAAGAGGGCCCCAATTTTGCTACAGTAATCTGAACAGAGAGAGATAGAGAGAGACGTGGAAATAGAGGTGGGGCATGTTCATGTGCGTGTTCTGTTGATCAAAAACCATCGAAACTTTAAGAAAACATTACAACAAGCTAATCTATGTTCTGTCTTTTAAATGTTTCGTCTGGTTGAAGCGAAATTGATATCTGAAAATGAGCCGTTGTTTTCCCAAACGACAAAATTTCTTATTGTTAGTCATAGTCCGGGAAAAACTACGATTGCCATGGAGACACAAGCTATTACTACACCTGAGGAAAGAGCGTAATGGTGGTTCTCAATAAGGGGGGGGGGACGGCGGGTTTTAGAAGACGAAGGCAAGAAGAAGAAGAGAAGGCAGACTGTTTTCGAGGGAGGAGGAGCTAAAGTGGCCAAATTGCAAAGCTTTCTAGGTTGCGTGTCGTAATGTGCTTATGGATATTGCAGGGAGAGAGAGAGAGAGAGAGAGAGAGAGAGAGAGAGAGAGAGAGAGAGAGAGAGAGAGAGAGAGAGAGAGGAACAGAAAGGTAAAATCCAATTATAGAAACTCGCACGGCCGTTGCGTTTAATTTAATTAGAGTCTAGACCAGCTGCACTTCAAATTACGCGGCCTGAAACATTTGCAATTGCAGCAGCAGCCAATCTGAGACAGTTTAGAAAGATTAGCCGTAAATGCCAGCCGATTGGTGGCAGCCGGCTGTTTCCGGAGGTGAGACCGCAGGGTTCGCGAGAAAGGCAGCGGAGCAAACGAGACACAGCAGACAAAAGGGGAAGGAAAGGTTAAGGAGTAATGAGTTCTGCGGAGAGAAGGGCCGAAATAGAAGTGTCAGGGGGGGGGGGGGGAAACGCTACGGCTGATGATTCGGGTGGACGGCTGTTTATTTCGAGGAGGGAAACTAGATGGATTGGAATAAACGGTTTCTCTCTCTCTCTCTCTCTCTCTCTCTCTCTCCCTCCCTCTCCCTCTCTCTCTCTCTCCCTCTCTCTTTATTTCACTCTTTTCTCTGCTCTCCCATCTGTCTCTGTATCTCTCTGTCTCTTTCTTTCTCCATCTCTTTCTCTGCCAACCCTCTCTCCCTCTCTCTCTTGCTTCTCTCTCTCTCAGTCTCTATCTTTATCTCCATCTCTCTCTCTCTCCTGCTCTCTCTCTCTCTCTCTCTCTCTCTTTCTCTTTCTTTCTTTCTCTCTTTCTCTTTCTCTCTCTGTCTCTCTGTCTCTCTCTGTCTCTCTCTGTCTCGCTGTCCCTCTCTGTCCCTCTATCTCTGTCCCTTTTTCTTTCCTTCTGTCTCTCTCTCCCTTTCTTTCTCTCTCCTGCATCTGCATACTCCCTGCCAAACACCCATTTGTCTCCCCTACTTAATCGTGTAGTCGAGGCGTTTTCTGCCAAGCACTGGAGCAATCGAAAACCACCGCCGTTTCCGTGTCTATTTCCAGTGGAGAAACTTGAAAAACAGAAACGTCCACTTGAGATCGAAACTTAACGAAATCAGCCGGAAGTTTCTCTTGAAAACCGAGAAAACCGGAGATCAAAAAGTTGTTCTCAGACGTCAAAGCCGCCCTTTCAAACGAAATCTCTCAGGGAAAATTAGCCATGCGGCCATCTCGGAACGAATCAGAGAGCAACATTTGGCAGGGCGGGGAACGCTGATTCAGTCTAATCCACTTTTGCACGGAAATGTTGTTTTGTTTCGCGAATTTGAGGAAAACAGAGAGAGGGGAGATAAGGACAAAGAACGTGTGTTAGTGTATGAAAGTGAGTGAGTGAGTGAGTGAGTGAGTCCGTGCGTGAGTGTGTACCTGTGTGCTTGTGTGTGCGTGTGACTAAGAAATAGAGCCGCCTTAGCGCATATCCCCCATCATAATCTGCCGTGCAATATCGAAAACACCTATTGAATATGTCATAGTTTCTATTTTCGTTTTCCCACCGTCATTTCAAATGTTGTTGTTTACCGCAACATTTTCAAACAACACTTCCACGCTTCATTGGGTTTAATGGCATTGTGTGACGTATGCGAGACACATCACTCCACTGTTTCAAGTAGTCTTTGTATGCCATTTGTTTCATTGACATTGGCTGCTAGCCAGTTAACTGAGCATCATAATAACGTGGTTCCAGATGATTCAGGCCCCCATCGCCCGCTTCATGATCCCCTAATATAAAATTCCAAACATTATAGATTAATAGAGTTGGAGTCCTAAAAATCGAAAAAGGGTACGGTAGGAAATAATTAGTAGGCAATAAAAAGTGAAAAAAATAATAGTCTCCACTCACGCTTGCATTCAAACGGAAGTCCGAGCTTTTAAAGTTTAAAGTTCTATTTCGGACCTTTAAAAACAGAGAAAGAGAGAGTCTGGTAAGGTAGATCATAAAATAGATCTTTATAATCTCTTATTATCATTAGGAGGCAATTCATCTAGACAGAAAAAGTAAGCAATCGTCAGAGAAGCACCTATTAGAGGGTTATTGAATGAGTTTGGTGTTTGAAGTCGTCTTCGGAAAATCTCTAATTAGTCTATTCATCAAGGCAGCAGAGATCTCTTCTTAAGAAAAAGGGCTCCATTTGGCAGGCGGAAATGAGAGTTGTAAACAATTAGAACGAAATGAATGCCCTTGCAAATTGGAAGACATTGGAAGAGGAAGTACAGTAGGAGAGAGAGGGGCAATTAATCACTCACACACGTGTACACACAATTACACTCACAATCACACATACTCCTTTCCACACACTCACTCCCATTCACATTCACACTCACACTGTTTCTCACAGTGTGAATGAGTATGTGTGAGTATGTGAGAAAGTGTGCGCGTGTGACACGACACACTGTCACACGCGCACACTTTCTCTCACACTCACACATACTCATTCACACTCACTCATAAATTCACATACTCACATTCACATTCACACTCACAGCACACGCTCTCATACTCTCACACGTTTCCAAATTTACATCTACACGCTTTCTCACATGATCTTATCCACACTCACTCATAGATTCAGAAACTCACATTCACACTCACACACTCTCTCATACCCACACACGCTCTCACACACACGCACACATCTCCGTCCCTAAAAACGAAATCTGCGTATGTATCCCATCCACTCTTTCAACCCGCTCTTCGTCTTGTTTTCGTAGCATTACGAGGGCAATTATAGGCACTTAGTGGTTCTACATGAAAACACGGCACGCCTTTCGCATAGATCGCAGGAAACATAAAATGTCACGCAACGTGCTAAACACTTGCAGAGATGGCAGGATCCGCCTAAATAGATGGGAAATGAGATCAGAGGGGGGAGGAGGCGGTGAGGGGTTTTTGCTCGCCTTTAGACTGAAACTAGACTATATAGGTAGAATGTGGTTTAGACAAAGTTGTACTTTTTGAACACGGGTTTTAAAGGGCAAAGAAGATAAAATCTTGTCAACGAACTTCACGAAATCAGACTCCTGCGTCAGAAATAGAAACTAGTTTCATTGGTAAGTGAAGAAGAGGCTGTGTGTCATCTGGTGCGTAAGTATTCATAGACGATGCTCCCGAGAGAAATGGCGACATGAAAAGTGAGAGTCTTCCGGGTGCAATGATGCAGGATTCTTCGAAGAGTCACGCGGAACCTTTGGATCCGACGAAGAATCGCATTACACTCTTGATTTGTGTTCGCACTGATTTATAGTTACCCTGGGGGACTGCGAGGGTGGAATCTTAGGATGATACGAGAGAGAAAGGGAGAGAGAGAGAGAGAGAGAGGGGGAGAGAGAGAGAAAGGAAGGGAGAGAGAGGAATTTAGGGATTGAGAGAGATAGAGAGCGAGAGAGGGAGAGAGAGAGAAAGTGAGAGAGAGAGCGAGAAACGAGAGAGAGAGATGAAAAGACATAGTGCCAGAAAGAAAGAGAGAAAAAGAAAAAAGAAAAAGGAGGAAGAGTGTGGTAGAAATAATGAGAGAGAGAGTAAGGGAGAGAAAGAGGAAGAGAGGGAAAACAGGAGAGAGGGAAAGAGAAAAAGACACAGAGCGAGAGAGAGAGAGAGAGAAAAAGAGTGAGTAAGTCAGTAAGTGAGTGAGTGAGATAGAGAGGAGAGTGATAGAGAGAAAACAAGAGTAGCTCGGAAAGATTGAAATCTGCCACCTACTGAAACCCACAATCCAGGTTCCCGTTTCATTAGCCATATTGTATCTCAAGGACTCTGCCCTATCGGAATGAAAGGACACTCTCGTTGTCAATAAAAGAACGGATAGCAATTACGGGCTATTGATGGAATAATTGGAAGACGGAAAACAACGTCGGGGACATTCTAGGTAAAGGGTTTGGAGGGTCGTCAAGGTTGGTGATTAATTCAGCATTTGAAATGTGGATGGGCAAAGACCATTGACGAGAGAGAGAGAGAGAGAGAGAGAGAGAGAGAGAGAGAGAGAGAGAGAGAGGAAGGAAATTCTCATCCGGAGGTCCCAGTGGCTGTCTGAAAGCGAAGAAAAACAATTGCCTAACACTTCACAACAACCACATCCAAGGATCACACGCCCCCGTTCTCTGCCTTAAACTGCTTCTGGCGACAACATTTCACCGAAAACTCGGACCAGTCAACAATTGAAATTCGAAGATAACAACTGGCGAAGAGTGTCCTCTTCCGGCCGAAATGGTCGCCGTTTGATTCGTTTTGCCGGCCAAAAGTTGAAAACATGGAATTTTGTCTTTCGGAAATAGCAAATCCAAGTAGTTGCGAAAACAACTCTTTTGAAAAATGTATATATTTAGGTAGGGAACATGTGGAGATCTGGAAAAAAGAGTATCCATTCCGAAAACATTGAGGTAAATGGAGGAATTCATTTATGGGACTAAAGGCTGAGTTTATAAAAATTCAATACATTCGTAGATTCGGTAGATTAGTAATTTAGCGCGTGGGAAATGTGGCGTGAGAGGTAAAATACATATTGGACGCGATGGGGAAAGAAGAGAAAAGAGAGAGAGAGAAAGAGAGAGAGAGAAAGAGAAAGAGAGACCTTTTCTTCATCGCCGAATTTCTCTCCTTCTCTCTGTCTCCGTCTCTCTTCGTCTATTTCCGTCTCTCTCTCTTTCTCTCTTTCTCCAAAGAATGGAAACTTAAAAATAGCCCTAGCGCGTCCAAACAAAAATTGATTCAATTTGGAAGTCTAACAAAGACAAGTACTACTAAACAACGAAGCAAATGCAGTTGAGTGACAAAACAGCTCAGAGGGAGTAAACACAGAGACCAAAAAGAACTCGAATCTAATTCAAAAGTTACTCACACTTTTGAGTGGGGGAGAGAGATCATACAAGTACATTAATGGAAAGAGCTAAACGAGGGGGGAAAGAACAAAACGCTCATGAAGGAACAAGTAAGATACACTCCATAAAGGCACCCCTTGAAAAGTTATTTAAGAAAATGTATAACAGTTTTGCTTTTAAATGCGTAATTTTTGGTCGCGACATTCGAATTTTACATGTTCCCGCTTGAAAAGACGCAGAAACTTCTGGTTGTCTGACATGGTAGCGGCGCGAGTTTCACACCCGTACAAGATCGGCGACCGCGGAAAGGGTGATCCCGTAGTAAACAGTAGTGAGCACAAGTGGAAAAGAGTTCCCTTACGGTTTCTTTATTTCTTTAAGCAAACAGAAACTTATGCAGCGAAACTGCCCTTGCCGCGGCCCCGATCTCGTACGGGTGCGAATCTCCCAGCGCTGGTTTATCAGACAACCATAGTTTCCTGTGTCTTTTCAGGCGGGAACATTGAAAATTCGAAAGAGACGACCAAAAAATAAACACGCGTAAACACCGTGCACGCAGTTCGATAAAATGCGGGTGAAATGGTAAAAAAGTCGCCCGGAATGGCCAAAAATGGCATTTCAGATGCAGATTTCTTCAAAACGACGCATTTAAAGTTATAAGATAAAAAAAACCTTTTAAAGTAGTTAATTTGAGATAAAGTATAAAATAGTCCCTGAAATAAAGGTATAGGGTAGGTACTGAAATAAGGTATAAAAGACCATTCGGAAATGCGTGGACCTCCGTCGATTGACTCAGATTGTACGTGTTTGCTGGGTTGTCGTGCCGAATTGAATCCGACACCGCCTGAATTAATTATGTCCGGCGTTCATTGGAATCACAACAATGCGTTTCTCGCCTCCCCGGGCCCGCTGTAAAATGTTTTGAACTCGGCCATCCGGAAAAATGAATGACCGACAGGTCAGAGATCGCTGCTCTTCAAAACACGGGCCCAGCTGAGCAATCCCCGGGTATTGCCCTATCAATAATGCACATGTTTCTCGTGCCATTTGACTAATCGAGCCCGGCATATAAACATTCGGAGAGAGGTTTCGGAGAAAAGGGTGGGAGAAGGTTAATGGAGACGAGAGGCGCGATGAGGCAAGGGAGAGGATAGCATTGGAGAAGAAAAGATAGAGACGGAATAGGGAGAAAAAGAGGGGGGATGTGAGAACATGTGAACGTGTGATTGTGTGATTGTTAATGTGAGCGTGAATGAGACCGTGGGGGCGTGAGTGAGAATGTGCGACTGTGAATTTGAATTTAACTGTGAATGTGAGTGTGAATGTTAATGTGAAGTGACTGTGAATGTGACCGAGACTGTGAGGGTGAGTGTGAATGTGATCGTGAGTGTGCTTGTGTGAGTGTGAATGGGATCGCCAGTGTGAATGTGAATGTAAGGGTGACTGTGTGAGTATGAATGTGAAGGAAACTGCGAATGTGACCGTGACTGTGTGATTGTGTGAGTGTGTTTGTGTAAGTGGGATTATAATCGGAAAGAATGTATGAAATATGTGGATATGTCCTTGCTAGTGAATGTAAGTGATTGTGTGGGCGTGTAGGTTTCTGATTGTGAGTTTGAATGTGAATATCAGTGTGAGTAAATGTATGAAAGTGTGCGTGTGTAAATGTGAGTGTCTTCTGGGATGAGCTGAACGTGACAGTGACCATGAGTTGTGAATATGAATGTTATCGTTAGTGTTTGGGAATGTGAACGGGAAAGTGAATGTGTAAGAGTGTGAGCGTGAGCGTGTGACTGTGTGACTGTGAATGTAAATGTGAACGTCAAAGTGACCGTGAATGTGAATGTGCGAATGTGAGTGTAAACGTGATCGTGACTGTAATCGTGTAACGTGATTGTGTGATTGTGTGAGTGTGTCTGTGTCTGTGTGAATATGAGGATGCGGGAATGTGAATTCGAATATGAGTATGAATGTGAGTAATTTAAAATGATGTGGGGAGCGAGAGAGGCCCACCCTCTCTCCCTCTCCCTGAGGCGCCTGTCACTCAAGCAAAAACGTCTGCGGTGAGCTTTAAACTCTGAGACTTTTTGTTTTCGCGAAGAGGTGCTATCCTTAATTAGCTCTGTTTACATAGATTCTGTTTTCCATTTATTGTCACACGGAAACAACAATTGGACACGACTAGAAGGTAAACATTGGCAATGTGTTTACTTCTCACACGTTTGTATTACAGAAGACTTACTTCGGGGTTATAAATGTTATGATTATAACAACAAACAAATTGTTTAACAAAGTTACTACTAATAGTATGAAAAATGGTTTTCTTTTAAATTTAATCCAGAAACCAGCCAGATAGATGGCAAAAAGAGCCTGAAATAACAAAAGGGCGTATCCGGAAGCTTAGCGACGAGGTGTTTGCTTAGTTATTGAGAGCTATTATATCCGACACGTGTGATGCAAACGGCGTAAAGTCAACGTGAAAATGTGACGTAGTTTCAGCAGAAACTAACAGGCTCACATGCTCACGTGCATACAAACGTACAAGTTAACTGGCACTAGCTCACGTACACACGTTTAAGTGAAAATGAGCAGATTTGCTATGAATGGAATGAACAAAGAATATAAAAAGTGCATCTGGAATAGAATGCTTCATTTCCTCAGACTTTTGTTGCCAGGTCAGCCCCCATTGTGTACTTTTTTACAATAGATTCCAGGGACACACAAGGGAAAGGACGTTTGGCTAAATGCTTCCCGGAGGGAAATATGAACAATTTAACTAAATAATTTTTATTAGTCAGATCGTACTTTTGGTGTCCTAGCGTCGAGATCAAGGCACACGTTGTTGAAGAAGTAACCGAGGGTCAGGAGATGGGCCAGAACGAAACCCGCGTTTCTACTGAAAAAAAGGAGAATCTCTTTCTGTTACACACAGACACACAGACCTACACACGGCCAAAGTCAAACTCGCGGTCACATTCACATTATCACGTTCACATTGTCACGGTCACACATTCACACACTCACTCACGGCCAAAACATCACTCTCGGTCACGTTCACACAGACACATTCCATACTCACACTCGCAATCACACACTCATAATTGCTTTAACATTCACATTCACACTCTTATTCACGTTCAAACTCAAAGTCACGGTCCCAACCAAAGTCACACTCACTTTCACAGTCACATTAACACGTTCACGTCGTCACACTCACACGATCTTTTTCTCATTTTCCTATCTCTCTCTCTCTCTCTCTCTCTCTCTAACCCCACTTACTTATCAAACATAGTAATATTTCCAGTGACGATATCCCATAACCCTCGCACGAGGACTCTCTGGAAGATAGTTTCACCAATCCCTTCCTGTCCCAAAAAGAAGAAGACTCCGAAAATACCTGAAACGTCTTTAATATGAAATTTTCTGCAATTTAATACCGGGCACAACAGTTCCCAGCATCGAAAGGGCTACAATCCTCCTGGAATTGGTAGGTCCAACTCTATTCCTCAACCGGATTGCGGTAGAAGTTCCCCAGATGGAAAGTCCAACTTTTTCGATCACCAATTCCAAAGCTGAGAGTGAGACCTGAATTATTGAAAGTTGCATGACTAAGATGGTATATATCTTAGATAAATTTGAAACTCACCCATGCAATGTAGTGGGGACGGGCTCCGTGCCAGGCGATGACTATGGAGAAGACGGCCACGAGGGCTACGAGGACACGAATGATGGAAAGGACGAGGGGAAGTTTAGGGCGCATCAGGGGGATGTAGACCTGAAAAGGCGTTACTGTAGCTCATGTTCATTGACTCACTAACACACACGCTCACGGACTCACTCACTCACTCACAATCTGAGTGTAAATGTGAAAGTACGTGTGATTGTGATAGTGAATCTAACTGTAACTGTGAGTCCGGGCGTGGGTGTGACAATGAGTTTGATTTTGAATGTGAGTGTGTGATTGCGAGTTTAAGTGTGAATGTGTGAGTGAATAATGTTGTGAAGATGAATGTGGGTGTAAATGTGAGTGTGAATGTGTGCGTGTGAACGTGAATGTTTGAGCGGAAATGTGAATAACTGAGTGTGAAGGTGACTGTGAATGTGACACCTTAACGGTGAATGGGACTGTGAATGTAAATGCGAGAGTGCATGCGTGAATCTGAGTGTGAGTAAGTGAGGTAAAATGGTGTGATGGGCACACAGTCACTCACTCACACGTACACACACACTCTTTCCCCTCTCATTTGACCTACCTGATGTTTTAGAAACTGATACAATCCACAATCAAAGTGCCTCCACATGCGTGAGTACCTAGAAACCCTCGAGATACAAATCGGTGGTGGAGGAGGAGACAATCCTAGAATAAAAGTTTTGTTCCATTTTTTACCCAAAACTACCATCCAAGTAGGCAAAGAAGGAAGGCAATCCAAAGATGACGACATACTTGACGTGGAAGAACTGACCGACGACGTAGGCCACGGCGGATACTGTAATGACTAGGTCAAAGAAAGATGAAAAACTTACGAGAATAGTGGTCTAGCCGGCCGATTACGGTAAATGGTGAATGGACAATGGAATTCACATGGATCACATGGAGAATGAGATCGTAGAAGAGGAACCAGAAGGCTACCCTGAGGCCGAAGAAGAGAATTGGCCTGAATACAAGTTTTGTTTAGTTCTTAAGTGCCTTAAGAGCTAATCAACGTTAAGGACAAAAGACGGTCCAAACAAGGGACTTAGGTTAACTTACTTGGACGGTGCAACAACTGAAGTAACAAGACGATGTCTTAATTGATCCCTGAAGTCTTCAAACAAGACAATCAGTGACATGGAGTAAGGGAGGTAGGCAAGGTAGGCTAGGTGATCTTTCCACAATGAAGAATACTTAACGCCTGGGTTGTTGCACAGGTGGAGACAGAAGTTAAGAATCTGAAAGTCAATGTTGAGTTTGTCTAAGGAAAAGGGCTACCTTGATTGCGCCATAGAGATAGACATTGAACTCTCGGTAGTAAGCCAAGGTCTCATTGGTGAAAAGTATGTATTCTGGAGCTTTCACAACGAAGCCTATGCAGACAACCCAGGCGATAAACTTGCTTCTGGTGAAGTAGACAGTGACGGTCACTGCAGTGCATAGGGCAGCCAAGGTTAGGATGCAGTTGAGGCTGGTCATGTGGACTTGGGCTACGAGACCGACGATGGTTAGGGAGAGATGGACATAGTTGTGGGGGATGTGACGGACGCAGAAGAGGAATCTGGAATGAGGTGAGTAGAGAGAGAGATAGATAGAGAGAGAGAGAGAGAGAGAGAGAGAGAGAGAGAAACAGAAACAGAGACAAACGACTCACGCTATACTATGCAATAAATGATCCACAATCATTCTAACTATGCTTCTCCTAAAGACAATCCATTCTCCATCAGAATGATCGGTTTTCAAACCATCAAAGTACCTTAAAAAATCAATAACCTCATAGAAAACCAACTTACGATGATGGCTGAAGCCAATGCCCAATCCATTGACTTAAGGAACCATGGCTGACCCGATACGCCAAGAAGAAAGCGGCTGCCGAGTGGAATATCCAAATCGCATAGCTCAACCGCCGCTCCCACGGCGGAAATACCGTCATCTAAAAGGGACTTTTTGTTAAAGAACACTTTCTATCGCGGAAATCATTTTCTGAACTTTAGAAAGGTGTTATATAAACAAAAGAGACAAGGGTCAAGCGGAATGGGGAGAATGGCGGCGTGTGAAGACTGGAGTAAGAGAGCAAACACGGGGCGTTTTACGGCTGCCGCAGGGAGTGACTCAGGGACCATTCCATAAGTGGACAATTCCACCGAGAACGGCCCTTTCTTTATGCTAGAGCCATGCCTGGCACTGGCCCTCACTGTACACAAGGAAATGCGGCAGAAACGTGAATACGCGTTTGCCTTTGTGTGTATGAACTGATTATACATATGAGTGTGTGAGTGTGTATGTGTGTGGGAGTCTGTGAACGTGTGTGCGTGTGTAAATGTGTGTGAGTGTGTGTCAGCGTGTGTGTGAGTTTGTGTGTACGTGTGTTTGCATTTTGTAGAAGATAAATCTCCGCAATCGCCTTAATTTCAAGTAGGAAATAAAAGTCAAGCGTCGGTTAAGGAGAAAATCGGCATTCGAGAGAGAACTGACTCATAAAAATCCCGATTGTTAGAAAAAATGACACGAAAAACCGTCTGGAACACTAATTGCAACCCTCTCATTGTATTTTCCGTCAATTTGCATTTATCAATCTTCAAAATAAGCTTGCGCCATGTGTTTGGTCAAAGTTCCCACCTATTTCATGTATCGATCGATCCGGAAGGAAGAGGAACGGCACAATGCGCCCTGTGTCTCCGCAATCGCCCCGCTCCCTCGCCCTTTGTCAACAGCTCGCTGCGGTCAGCCGGCGGTCACCAACCGCAGCCATGGCTGAAGGTCATTTACTCCGGTAATTGGATGCGGACTGGACAAACGCATATTTTAATTTTGAATTTAAATTTAGGGATTGAAGTTAAAAAGTCGGCCAGGTTTTTGAATTATCTTATCTTTACGGTCACAACACTGGACATTTGAGATACGAAAGTGACACCCACGCCGGGCATGCTTGAGTTTTACGTTGAAAATGAAAGCACACACACACACACGCTCACTATTTTTCAATTTATTTGAGCAACGTTAGGACGAAATGAAGGGGAAGATGATCGGGGAACTGATGGCAAATTAGTTCTTCTACGAAAGACTTCCTTTCTAGCAACGCTGCTGAAGATGACCAATAAAAGAGGATTCGATGCATTTAGAATAGCCAAAAATAGTTCATACTAAATTCATTTTAGAGATTGCTCTGGATAAGAAACTTACGTAGCTGTCAATTAGGTCTCCAAACCATTCTCCGTAGATTTGATCTCCAAATATTGTCCGTGCGTCGTAGATTAGATCAAAGCCAAATAATAAACAGTCAACTGCAGTGACGGCGGCTAAGGCCTAAAGGTTTTTATCTCTCTCTGCCTCTCTCTCTCACTCTTACTCACCCTATTATGCTTCCTTAACTTCCCGCTAATCGCAACCTTCCTCAGTGTCAAAATTGTCCGAGTCACCAGAAAACTAGCAGAAAATACATAGAATATCACATAGAAAACCGGGAAAAACAAAATAGACTAAATTGTTTTCAAATTCTTAAAAAAATAGATTCCTACCCAAGGAACTTTCCAATGTGCCGAGTAACTTCCATCCGAATCAAAAACGTAGTGAACTTTTATTCTCCATCCATTTCCAGTTGTCAAAATGGTTATTACTGTTGCAATAACTAAGTAAGCTATTGTCCTTTTATGGGACCATAACTAAACAATTATTCTTTTTACTATTTTATAGTTTTTTACTTTGTTATATTTATGTGGTTTACAAACAGCACTGAATTGACAAAGTGTCATTAAAAAATTCCCCCAGAGGTGGAGAGAAAATGAGATATTCGCCAACGTTGCGACAATCAGTAGAATTAAGTTGTAGTCGGGTCCTGCAACGAAAATCGATTGAAAATTGTAATTCTGCATACCAAGTCCTAATCGATAATGAGCAGTATAGTATTGATATGAAATGAATTGGATTAAATCTACAAAACCGATAAAATAGAAAATCGTGAAGTAGGAACTGTGAACTAGTTTTTGTTTTGAAGAAAGGAGCATTATTAAAATAAAGATGTAGAAAATGAAGGAAATTATGCAAAAGAGGAGTTGGAAATTGAAGAAAAGATCCCAACGGATGTGTTGCATTGTGAAGATTCCACTGTTTTAATGTGATTTCTAGCTCTTGCCTGAGTATCAAATGATCTGAAATTAGAATCGGTAAATTAGAGAGAGAGAGAGAGAGAGAGAGAGAGAGAGAGACAGATATACATAGAGAGATTCAAATCAAACTGGCCAACGAAACTAGTTGAAATGAAATCGACCATTTCAAAACGAAGGTGTCTTTTCTAATTTCCTGTTTTGAGAAAGGCATCTTGTTATGAAACAAATGTTGTATTCTACGCATTTTTCAGCTTTTACAAATACGATGACAAAGAACGTACAAATTAGCGGATTAGTCAACTACAATATGATTGAACATTAAATTGTATGTTTCTGGAGAGTCTCCGTAGTCGAAAAATTGCGAAAAGTTTAAAAACGGAAATTGGAGCATATATGGTTAAGATAGGCTTACACATTCACACGTGCTCACGTTCACACACACACACATACACACACACACACACACACACGTGTGATAAATTATTAAAATCACTGTTTTCATAATAAAATTGCTAAAAGTACTTTTAAAAAACAAACTCTGTTTGCATTTCAGTTTTACGAAAGACGAAGAACAACAGTAAAAAAGGCTCCCGTTTCGTAGAATCATACACTTCAATGGCGATGACTTTGAACATTCGGAGACATTTTGTGCAACTGCATTGTGGTATGCTCAGTGAAGCGTCAAATGAAAAGTCATAGTCTTTGAATAGTAGTTTTGGCATTTCACATCATCTTACATCATTACATCATCATAACCAATAGAAACTAATGAAACTTAATCTCTGACTCTCTCTCTCTCTCCCTATCGTTGAAGCAAAAGCAAGAGGCAAGAACAAAAGTAATTCCCATTAAGAATTCATTTGCGTATCCCTACTGAATCACCAGTGGCGGCCCTTTTTAGGCTTGTTTTCGTCGTAGATCTTATCCATGATCATGCTCATCTCGCCGTTGGTGAAATGGGAGTCATCCCAGTGGAGGTTCATGTACTCCTGGACCGTCTTGTGGTTCATCAGCTTCAGAATCTCCGTCGGAAATCATAAATTGAGTTATAGTTCCAGGGGAGTGCTACCTTGGCACCGGGAAGCTCCAACTTCACCGCCACTTCCAGCGCCGCAACAGTCGGCTGAGTGTTCAACTCCTTCTCGACCAGCTTGCGAATGAAGGGGAAGTCGAACTTGTCGGCGAAACGGTACAGCTTGAATATCTCCGACGGAGTGTGGGCATCGAATTTGATCACTTGAAAAGAATTTGAGAGAGAAAGAGAAAGACAGAGGAAGAGAGAGAGAGAGAGAGAGAGAGAGAGAGAGAGAGAGAGAGAGTTACTCACGATGACGGTCGTTCACGGTAAGAATGCGGAGGACCTCCAGAACCACGTCGTAGTCCACGTCCAGATTCAGCTGTTCCTTGTCCTTCTCAACCCAGGTGACACCAAAGAACAACGCCATAAAGTAGGGAGACTGGTACCCCAGCATCTAAAAAGTGGCATGAAAATGGCATTATCCCCGGCCCTAATGAGTCATTTACAAGGACCACCCGTGTTGGAACGGTCGATCACCAGGTAAGTACATTTCGAGTCATACAGACTAGGTGGTCCACCCTGGCAAGTGATAAGGCACTTCGTAGAACCCACCGCTTTGGAAGAATGGAGGAGCTTGCCGTTGGAGTTTTGGGTGGCCAAAGCGAGGTCCCAGCAAAGTTTCTCTCCAAAGTCAGGGCTGTCGACTTTCCTGAAAAGTCAATCTTCAGCATTTTCAAGTAGCCCCCACCCATTGAACGTCAATTCGATCGTCTTGGAGCCAAAGATGATTGAGTCGTCGACAAAGGCGACTTTGGCATCGTAGCCGGCGACAAACTCCAGAAGAAGTTCTCCCCGACGTCCTGCTCCAGAAGTACGGATCACTTCCAGCTCCCTCGTGCCACCCTCCTCGCGGACCTCTCCGAACATGGAACTGACGCGGTAGCCACTGAAGTCTGGAGTGGAAGCCTAAATTTCAACTAGCTTTGGTCACCAAAAAGTCTCACCCTGAAGCAGAGATGGTAGTTTCCATTATTGGAAAAGATGTACTTGGACACTCTGCTCTCTCCGAAGTCGACTGAATCACCGAAGAAGAAAATTTTCTTCAACGTCGGAGGAGACTGAAACACCCATCAGTTTTGGACAGGCAGGGATGTTACCTCGTGAGATCCACTGCTACGAGAGGCAGAGGGGACGCTGCTACGAGACGTAGAGGAGAAGGAACGGCTGGTGGGAGAGAGGGCCGTTCGGGGAAGAGACATCGGGGAGAATGAGGGAAAAAGGGCGAGGGATGGCCAAATTGACGTTGGCGGACGCAGCGGAAAGGGGTATTCAAAATAAGTGGAAACCTTTCCTTTTCTCTATCTTGTCTATTCCCCTTATCTATTTTTCCTTTTCTCCATAAGTCTACCACCCCCTCCCCCCACCTCCAGGAGTCACTCCTCTCTCTCGTCTTCTGTACCTCCATCACTCTTTTCTCTGTCTCTTTCTATGCATCACACACACACTTTGTCTCTCTCTCTCTCTCCCTCTCTCTCTTCTCTCTGATCTTTCCCCTCATTTCCGGTGTTCTCCTCCCCCTTAATTAGCATTAATCGAGGTTCTTCAAATCTTCCGGTTCACTCATCCCTATCCCTCATTAGCCTCTGAATTCCTAGGCTAATTCCAGTTCCCTAATTAGCCTAAACTACTCCCTCACGACCAGTTTCCTTCTCTCCGCCCCGAAGGATGGTCGTCTCCAGCAAATGTTGAAGACATATCATCTTCGCCATCTCCGCCTTTTACTTGGGTGGACTGCTACTTTGCGCAGGTGGGTTTATGAACCTAACGTTATTTTTATTCTCTTGTCTAATCTTTCCAACTAAATAAAAGCCAACGTTTAAAAAAGGGTTTCATTTGTTTGAAGCTTTAAAGCGAATAGCATAATATTTAATTCTTTTTCTTCAACCTTGCATCTTCTATTGATTACAGTTATTCAACCGTTTTCACAAATTGACATGAGTGGATTTCAATAAGATTTCGATTATTTTCATAATATTAAAAATCGCTGTCTCTTTTCAGGATACCCTCTTTCTTAATTTTTATTTTGTTTCCCATTTCGTAAAAAATTGAACTGAAACAACTGTATTTAAAAAAAGCAGAAATGCGAAAACAGCATACGTGCAATAAAAAACAACAAAATTTAATTTAAAGCATTTGGATAATTGGGAAAATTGAGATACACGCTCAAATTGCATGTCAACGGCTTACAAAAATGTGTGGTGTCTTTCAAAAATCAAAAAATTCTACAATACCAATACAAAAATTCATCAAAAAGTCACTTAGCAAATACCTTTTTTAAGTTCACTCCTGGATAGCGATTTTTGGTGTTTTGATTTTTTTTTGGATTTTTCAAAACAATCATTTCAGTATCAAAAACTAACAGCTGCATTCGCTGCGGGAATGCTTTGTACCAGAACCCAAATCACCACAGAGCATGTGACAACTTGTACAAAACCGATACCACACGTGAACAAAACGAGGTACCAATGCTCCTCTTAGATTATTAATCCTTCGTTAGGCTCTGACGGAGTTGTCAAGGGAAGTGGTCATTGTGGATGTTTCCTCAATGGAATACTTCACCTCGCCGGCGGAAGAAACGTTCTATAAAAAGATGAAAAGGATACTTGAAGGACAGGGAGTGATTATCCGGAAAGATCAGCCACCATTCGAAGTGGTCGCAGAAGGAATTCGCACCAAAGAAATAAGGACAGAGGATAAAGAGGTGGGTACCGAAAAGCAAGTGGAAGGGGAGATAGTGAAAGAAGGAAAACCAATAATATTTTAGCTGTAACCACCAAAACTATCAGAAGACATTCCAAACGATGTCATTCCCAAAAACACGCATTTGGAAATCCATGGAAATCACTGTAGGTCAACCTCGTGCCAGAAAATGAATACAATTCAGACAGCATAATCAAATATCTAGGACAGGGAGCTTTCTCCAAGGTTTACATGGCAATTGGTTATGCGCAGGTTTGTGGTTATTTGGCATCCACCCAAGTCAAATTCAGAAAAAGGTAGCCTTGAAACTCACAGAGTTTACGCAAAATGCAGAGTGGGATGGGGAATCTACAGTTTACGCAATTCTGAAGGCATCAGATGAAAAGAAAAAAGAGTATGTTGATATGTTGATTAAAGACAATCATGCTTTTCAGGAGAATAGTTAAATTGCTAATCGCTGGAAAGTGTATTATCAAGGAAAAAGTTTACGAGACCATTACAATGGAAATTGCAAAGTCATCCATGGATGAATGTCTGACTAAGAAGGTGGGTTCTTAAGACTTTCTCCTTAATTCTGACAAATGTAATTTGTGCTTTTTAGCACACGTTTTCGTACAAATCGATCTGTCAACTATTTTTCCAACTTGCGGAAGGGCTACAGTTTCTACATCAAAAATCAATATGCCACGCAGATGTAAAGCCCGATAACATTCTGCTATCAAAATTTGAACTGGACGATGTAGGTTTCCCTGACATTTCGTAGTGATCCCATAATTTAGCAAACAATCACTACAATGAGTGTGGTCCTTTCCGATTTTAACGCAATCGTCAAGGTCTCAGATTTGGGAAGTCTCTCTAGTAACCAATCGTTCTCTTACAAAGCGCCAGAAGTTGCGTTAGGTAACCGGTAAACTTGATGCTCACAATTACATTCCTTTTAGGGATTCCATGCACCACAGGATTAGACATTTGGGGAATGGGAGTAACTGCAATTTCCATCATAGCTGCCAACATGGGGATGTCATTTGCAACAGTCCCTGCCGAAATGGACATGAACAACTATACAGATTCGGAACAAAACATGATTATAATTGGTCAAATAGACTCAATAATCGGATCAGTGCCTCAGTACCTCAGGCAAAATAGCCGGTTGGTTTTTTAGGTTTCAATTATGTATAATTTTGTTAAAAGCGAAAATAGTCCGGAAAAATTGATTCAAAATTAAGTGGCGACCCTTTCCTTTTCAGATATCCAATTCTCAGAGGTACAATTGTTGCGAAAGTAATCACCTTAGCCGGTCAATGCACAATGGTACGCTGCCCATTAAACGGGATTATATGTTTTACAGGGGAAAGTTATGAATATGTTAGAAAAGGATACGGCACCGGATGCAAAACAGACAAGGTTCAAAGACAAGGCCCATTTGTTAACACTGAAGACACTGAAAATTGACCCTACGGCCAGGATGAATCCAGAAGAGATCATTAAATCCTTCAGATCTTATGATAAGAATGATCTAAATGGATAATAAAACGTTTTGTAACCTTTTGTAATTTGTTCAAACTTCTTACTAAACAAATAAATCAGACCAAGTCTTCGAAAGTTTTTGGGAAAGAAACTGGAAATTATAAAGAATAAAAAAGTTTGCGGGAGAGTTTAAATGCTTTGTTGGATGAGCTACTTAAAACGTCCTTGGTAAAGGGGAAAACGAAAAGTACGTTAAAATTAACTCTTCCCTTCTCCAATTTCTAATTTCCCAGAGTCGTCTAAAGACCTAGAATTTTTAAACTCCCTGGGAAAGGGAAATTATGGTCATTTAGAGTATTTAGAGCTGCCCTCGGGCAGGCAGTGGCAGAGCTTCGCCCCCAACAAAACAACACAACACAACAGGAATAGATACATGGGGACTCGACTAAGGTGGGAATGGCTTTTGTTACGATTCCCGCTGACTTCAATATGAATTAATAATACAATGAATCAGAGCAAAATCGTATTGTGATAGGACAGATAGACTCTTTAGTATCCACAGTACCGCAGTATCTCAGGGAAAAAAGCAGGTTGGTGTTTTTTTAGCTTTTCAATTATGTATAATGTTGTTAAAAGCAAATATAGTCCAGAAAAATTGATTCAACATTATATGTGACGACCCTTTCATTTCCAGATACCCAATTTTGAGAGGTACAATTGTTCCAAAAGTAATATCTTCCGGTGCAACCACAATGGTACGCTGCCCATTTAACGGAATTATATATGTTTACAAGTTAAGATTCTCAACCAGTTGGAACATAATGCTGCATCGAATGATTCACATGCCCGATTCAAGGACAAAGCTCACTTGTTGACCCTGAAGACACTAAAAGTAGATCCGTCATCCAGGATGAATTCAGACGACATTATAAAGTCATTCAGATCTTGTGATCTCAGAGTCAGCGGACTTTAATGTGGATGAATTTAATAAACATGTTTTTTACAATTTTCTCAGACTTCTTACTAAACAAATAAATCAGACCAGATTTTCGACAGTTTTTGGAAAAAAGAATCGTTTGTTGGATGAGCTACTTGAAACGTACTTGATAAGGGGGATACAAAACGCCCGTTAAAATAAACTCTTTCCTTCCCCAATTTCTAATTTCCCAGGGAGTACCTACTTAACTACCTGGGAGTCATTTAGAGCCTGGCCTCGGGCGGGCAGCGGCAGATGCGGCTGCAATCCTCAGACCGCTTCACCCCCAACCGGGGTCACCAGACGACGGTGATTTCCCTCCATTTATTCTTCCAAATTGCACCGAAATCCCTAAAAGAGGGGCGGCGAAGTAGCGCACGTCATGAACTAACCGTCAATAAAAGAAGAGATCCGGGTGGTGGAGGAGTCATCGGGCCTGAAATTAGACTTTAGTGATGGCAGAGACAATAAAGCGAAAAGTGAGAAGATGTGAAATGAGGATCATTTTATTCGTGAGAAGATGTGAAATGAAGCTCATTTTATTAAGACACGTTCTAAATTCCAGTGCTACAGTACCACGAGTTTTCAAAATACTGTACTGCATGTTGGGTTCGGTCCTTTAATAGCGAAATAGCTCAGAAAAAAAATCAAGGGCATTTTAAAATAAAACAGTGGAAGCGGGGCGACTGATTGATTTATATACTGAATTCGTGGTCCCCCGGAACCCGAACCTCTCGGAAAACGATTTTAAAGTTAAAATTTAAATAAAGCTTAATTAAATTAAATGAGGTCTTTTCATTTTTTTTTGTTTAAAAACAAAACCAGCAAAAATACAAATAGACGCGCTCTCAGGTTTTTCTAAATCAAAAATCTCAATTGTAAGATGCATATTTATAATTAATGCGTATATACGTGAATGTGAATATTTTCTTGCGAATTATGAATTAAACTATTACAAAATTTGAATTTTTTAAAAACGGCATTTCGAATTTCAAAAATTTGGGCCCCCAAAATTCAGCGCGGGCATCTCGCCAGCTAAACATCGAGCAAAACATAAAATTTTCGCATTGAGTCAAAACATGAAGAAGTAGTCAACATATTGCAGTTTATGAGGCAAATTTGCTACGTTTCACAGGTTTAAAATCAAAAAAATTTCCCCACAATAGTAGGAAAATGACATAGCCACGGGTGTCAAAGTGTTTTTTTGTTGGAAAAAGCATGTTTATTAGAATTATATAAACAGAGCATAAACACTTGCCACGGGGATAGGTGTGTGCAAACATCGGACGAGCCCGGCTACCAGGAAAACTACCAAAAAAACACCGAGGGTTCGTATCCGCACCAAGTCAAAAATTTTTTTGCGCGTATTATAAACACACTAAATATGTTGTACAACAATGTAATAACAATGACAATGTAATAGCTCATAACAAGTGTTAACAAAGAATACAAAAAAGCATGCCCCAGGGTGGACCCGAACCCCGATGTTTATCTGATAAGCGGCGACAATAATTAGCATTTCAATTCCTAGGCTAATGTCCCTCCCTAATTATCCTAAGTCATTTCTCCTTCCCTCATTTCCTATCCTTGCGGTACTCGTGGATGGTCAGTTCAGACCACGCTCTTCGTCAGCTTCTCGGAGGATTCTGGAAACTTCTCAGTTGGAACTTCCGGTGGGTTTTTTTAAAGGGACCGTCAGGGAGCTTACCGTATCCACTGTATTTATTCCCAGCTCATTTCACAACTTAAAATACTGAATTTTCGTTGATTTTCAGTGTAATAAATATGAGCTGCCGTTTGCCGCACAGAAAATGTTGGCACAGCGCCAACAATGCCGTTTGCCGCATATTGTTTTCTAAACAGCGCGCAATTGTTGCGCATGGCCTGTTAACTGGAAGCCATGGGAAAGATATGTTTCAACGGAGAAATTTAAAATTTCTAGTTTATCTGACAATTTGAACAAAATCGAATATTGAAACCGAAATATAAAAACATGAACTTGAATAAAGGTCCCTTTAACATTTTCTACTTCATCCTTTTCTAAAATTTCCAATAAAAAAAGGATTGTTATAAAATCAGTATACGAATCGTTCCTAAGAAGAAAATAACTAACAAATTAGGGGCGAATTGCTTGAGTTCTACCACACTTGGACGTGAGGTGCCCGCGGTACTTACATAAATCGTCGCCCAGTGACAAAGCTTTGCAAAATCGTAACTGAGGGGATTACGGTAGGTCCTGGGCTTACATTACTCCGTAACGCTCCCAGTCCAGCTTTTTTACATCTAGCAGTTAACATGTAACTTAAGTACTTTACTGAAATGTTTTAATTACCAGACGCTAGGTGTCGGCGCGAAACCAGCGGGTAGACCGCACGGACCGGTTATGTTAATTCTAACAAACTGTCGCTACAGAATTCCCATTACGTTTAAATGGTGGATTATGTAACGACACAATATTGTATTCCCTCCTATTGCTTATTCCTTCAAACAGAAAAAAAAACATTGATAGCAACTCCAAACCGTCTGTGATACTCTCGTGTTCCAGGTTTCACTTGGTATCCTTCATGGCTCTGGCAGTATTCGCGCCCATATGACCACAACAAACTCCGAAATGATCAATAAACCTTTCTTCTGGATTTATTTTTCAAACTTTCGGGGGAGGGAGGGGGGAATAAACATTATAAAAAAATTGGTGGTCAAGGGATGCAAGCGAAATCTAGAATCTTATTGTAAAGTGGAAAAGAAGGCACAAAAATATATCATAAAAACTGCATTTTCCAATTTGAAAGGGTCGTTTTAAAATTTTAGCTTTTATTGTTCGATTAAACGACGCCAAACTAGATTTCCAAATTCTCAGGGAATCGTCTAAAGACCTAGATGTTTAAACTCCCTGGGAGTTCTTTTAGAGAGCTGCCCTCGGGCAGGCAGTGGCAGAGGACTGCGTTCCTCGCTTCGCCACCAACGAGCCATGGTTTGTGGGCGCCGCCTCGCTGTTTTAGTGTAGTGGTAAAGTTATTGCCTGCAAATCTCACGGCCCAGGTTCGGATCCAAACTACAGCATTATCTTTTGCATATCTAAGGCAAACCTCTACATCATTCAAATACACATGAGAGATCAGAATTAGGTGTGCTGGCTTGACTGCAGAGCCTCCAGCGGTCATTTTTAACCGCGGCGGCAACTTTGATTGCTCATACCCAAAAAAGAGTGTACTAGTTTTCGGTTCAAATTTAAAGGGTTTGTGCAGAAAAGTGTGGAGAATTCGAAAATAAAAATGATAGCTTTACGCCAGCGACCCTTCAGGGCCGGAGTTGAAAAAACCAAAAAAATCTATGTTTTTGAAACTTTGACAAGCGAAAACTCTTTTAAATGCTGAAAAACCTTCTTTCACTGTAAAAACAAAGTTTTTGAAATCACATTTCCAATCGTTTGAGTACTATTATAATAAGGTTTTGTTAAGGCCCAACTGAATTATGGTTTTAGGATTTTAGGATTATGAATTATCGATTACCCTTGCGATTAGAATTAAGTGCGACAAAACCATTCTTAACAGAATCCTTTTCAGAGAACTGCTGCTGGAGGACGGCCAAAGAAGGAGGAAGAGGACGAGTTCGCGGACGACGAAGGGGTGACGAAACCAGAAGATCCAAGAACGAAACATCTGGAACAGTTAGGAATACCAAAAAGTTTTAGTCAGTCACTTTTTTCGATTTGATTTTTGATTTTGAGCGGAGAGAGTGAGAGAAGTCAACCTTTTAAAAACCCTAGTTTTCAGCATCTGTGACTAACCACTGCATTCGATGCGGCCAAGACTTATCAAGTCATAACCACCGGCGAGACTGTGATAGGATCAATGGAAAATCCACGGCTGAAGAAAATCAGGTATTGCCTGCTTCTCTTTAGGTACTCTTAGTTATAGGCAACCGTTCAACTATCTAAACAAGTTGCAATCATAAGCCTTAAAGATCTGCGACCGTTTGAGACCCCAGCCGACTCCAATCTTCTCAGTAAACTTAAACTACTATTTTTGGCACAGGGAGTAGTTCTCAAAGATGCCGTTTGGGAGCGTAGGTGATGAGGTGGGTACCCGAAACAAGTGAGATTAGCACATTTGCTTTAGACTGCCGTCGAGAGGGCTTTTCCAGCGGAGAGTTTTAGAAATGGGACGATCCTTACTATAGGTCAAAAAACCTGTATGACAGCCCTGTAATACCTGCAAATAGCTAAAATTTAGATCAAATAAAAGGATTTCTAGGCAGTGGCACGTACAGTACAGTGTATAAAGGAGTAACATCAAATCAGGTTAATTGTTATTATTGTTTATTTGCTAATGTCTAATTCAGCAATGGAGTGCTCTGAAATTTACAAAAATAAAAACCAAAGCGACGGAACCCTTTGATGGGGAAGGATTCATCATGAAGTTGAGAAAAGAAAATGCAACCTATTTCAGAATGAAGTAGGTTTTTCTTAAGTCTTTAACTTTACTCGTTTTAGGAATATTGTACAGATCACGAACATAGCCAATTGTTTTGCACAGAACGAATTATGGTCAGTGTCCGTCCTAGAACTCCTGAGGATCTCTATAGAAGACTGCCTAGAATTGAATGTGGGGTTGCCTTAAAAACTGTACCTCCTTTCTATCTATTATCCTATCGGAAAATGTTGATTCTGTGCCAATTCTTCCTATTCTCTCTCTCTATAATTTGCCATGGGACAATTGAATAAATTGTAATTTTAGGACGGCAAGCCGTTGTTCGATTTCAATTATCTAGCAATTGTTCAACTCACGTACCAGGCATGTGAAGGGATTGAATTTTTGCATAAGCACAATCTGACACATTGCGATATAAAATCCGACAATCTGATGATAAGGGAGCACGAAGTCGATGAGGTATAATTAAACAGTTTCCCAGTTACTGAATAATTCAGCAAAGGATAAAAAGAATGTCAGTTGTGTTGACAGATTTCAATGCCTCGCTACCCACAAGTGAAGTGAGAGACTCAGGAACAATGCAATCCTTATACTATAGATCTCCGGAGATAGGTTTAGGTAACGGAACCTTGGCTTCTCTACATAATTGAAACTTTAGGAAACCCAGCTACTGAAAAGATAGACCTATGGTCTATAGGTCTAATAGCTCTTCAAATGGTTTCGTCGAATCTCAGATTGAAGTTCGAAATAATACCGGAGACAATCAATATCAAAGGATTCTCAGAACAGGAAAGGAACTTACTTATCATTTCACGAATCAATAGCCTCATTTGCGAAATACCGCTAAGACTCCGACAAACATCAAAGTGAGTTTTTTTTTAGGAAAAATTAAATTGGATTTCATATGCTAGTGACTTCTATATTTCCAGGCATGGTTTACTAACATTGCAAAAAATTCCCGAAATGATAAGTACAGGATATGAAGAACCGATCATGGTAATTTTCTTCAACAACGTCTAATTCTCTTTTTAAGGACCACATCCTCCGCCAGTTGGATTCTGCGCAAGTGACGGATACAAACGATGTGAGGTTCAGGGATAAGATAGGTCTTACCATACTCCATTTACTGAAAGTCGACCCCGATCGTCGTCTGTCTGCGACAGAAATGTTGGCCAATTTCAAGTCATATGACCACAGCAAACTCAGAAATGATCAATAAACCTTTCTTCTGGATTTGTTTTTCAAACTTTCGGGGGAGGGAGGGGGGAATAAACATTATATAAAAATTGGTGGTCAAGAGATCCAAGCGAAATCTAGAATCTTATTGTAAAGTGGAAAAGAAGCCACAAAAATATATCATAAAAACTGCATTTTCCAATTTGAAAGGGTCGTTTTAGCTTTTATTGTTCGATTAAACGACGCCAAAATAGATTTCCAAATTCTCAGGGAATCGTCTAAAGACCTAGATGTTTAAACTCCCTGGGAGTTCTTTTATTCTCAAAACAAGATAGTAAAAACTTTAAAAAATTATCATAAAAAAACATTTTTAGAATTTGAAAGTTTAAATTTTCAAAGTTTTTTGTTTGATCAAACGACGCAAAAAACTAAAAGGGTAAGACACCATATTTAGGGTCAGTTTTCCTCGAGTTTAACCAAGGATGGTTAAATAATGGTTAAAAACCCGCCGTGGTTGCCCCAAATCCCAAAAATTGCCAACCACACGACCAAGGTTCGATCCCGGTCGCTGCGCTTCTTTTTTGTCTGCGAGTCGTTTAAAATGCTAGATTTAAAAAAAAACTTCCTGGCCAGTCGTCTCCGGTTGAACCAGTCGTCTTCCGTGATCGTATCCTCAGGCCGCTTCGTCCCACCCGACGGCACCAGTCATTAAAAGAAGAAATCCTGGCGTTAGAGTGAGCCTCGGGGGCCTAAAATGAGAATTAAACAAGACCGGATACAATAGAGAGAGAATTAGAAGAATTAAATTAAGGAAAAGCATTAAATTTAATTAAATTAAGGACAAAAACTCTTAAAGATCAGAAAAAAAAGGGATTTAGCAGGTTCTCACGGGCCGGGTCGGGCCATCTGCGGAATTTGGAAGGCCCGCCTATTTCGTTTCGACCCGTATACTCATATTGGTCCCAAAAATTACCAAAAACGTTACCAAGGTTCGATCCCGGTCGGTGCACTTCTTTTTTGTAGGGCGTTTTTAGTTTAAAATTTTTTGCACCATTTTTTTAAAATTCGTGTTTCAATAAAATAATCAAAAATATAGAAAAATAGACGGGCCGAGCCCGCCACGGCCATGCCGTGATGATTCGAAAATCTTGGAATTGAGGGCTTATTTAAAAGCAATGGAAGTGCGACTGGTGGCATGAATTGGTGAAAATACTTCGAACGAAAAAAAACTCGTAAGCACAGAAAATGGAAATTTAGCAGGGCTCCAACGGGCCGGGCCGCGCTTTCTGTGAAAGTCCACCCATATTATCAACCAAACGACCAAGGTTCGATCCCGATCGGTTAACATCATTTTTGGTGAACTCTAATTGACTAATACGATATCTGGAAACATATTTAAGGCATTTTAAATGGATTGACAACTTTCACTTTTTAAAATTTAATTTTTTAAAAAATTAAAATTAGTTTTTATAGAAATAAACGTATCGAGCCGGCTCAAAAAGTCCATTGGCCCGGCCCGTGATTTGAGAACCCTGGAATTGGGGATAAGTGGGGATAAATGCGACTGACAGTGAGAATTGGTGGAAATAATTAGACGTTATTCGGGGAAAATTCACCCGAACCCTCAGAAAACGACTTTAAATTAAAGAAATACTAAAAAAATAGAAATCAAACAGCCATTTGAACTTGTATTTTAAAAACAAAGTTGGCGAAAAGATGGTTCGACGCGGTTTGAGGAATATTTCGGAAGAAAACCCTCAATTATAGGCTTAAGCGAAACGCATTAGACTGATTCCGAGGCGCAGAGGTCCGCAATTGTGTTATTTACCCTCCTCTTTGCATGAATATTGTGAAAAAATACATTTTATTGCAAATTGTGATTAAAGCGACTGGGAATCTGACATTAAAAAGCAAAAAAAAAATTAAATTTAAATTTCGATGTTCAACTTTGCACGGTGTGTCCCACCCATTGGTTTTGCGCAGTAGGAAAGCACTCCCCAGCGTTCTGGGCAAAGTGCCAAAATTTTATTGGTCTCGACGCGAAACGTTCCAATATTCAGCTGTTGACACTTTCAATTGGGTCGGGCCCATATCCATTTTTAAGTCAACAGCTGAATATTGGAACGTTTCGCGTCGAGACCAATAAAATTTTGGCACTTTGCCCAGAATTTTTGCTACTGCTAGTTTGGACACACCGTGCTTTGGACTCTCTAAAAACTCAATGTTCAAATTCGGACCCTCAGCGGAGTGGGTAGATCGCACGCTAAACATCGGACCGAATTAGGCTCTAATCTCTGCGACTGGAATTGATAGGCTGGAAAAGATTGATAGATTGAAGTTTTAGACACAAATAGTACATTTTACGGTTTAAAAATAACGAATTGATCCAAAAGTAGGACAACTTGGACAACAACGACCATTTCTCATCATGATGACCACGGGTCTCGACGCGATTGAGTTGTTCTTTTTGAAAAAAAACAGCACGAATAGGAAACATTTGCTTCATAACATAATAGAAACTTCAGGAGCCACTGCCTGGAAGAAAATATAACGCCGGAAAAATCCTTTGACAAACAAAACGTCTTTCTCTCTCTCTCTCTCTCTCTCTCTCTCTCTCTCTCTCTCTCTCTCTCTCCCTTTCACCTCCTCTCCTAATTAGAATACCTCTAGAATCTTCGAACCGTCCGGCACGCTTTGCCTATCCCATATTAGCCTTCGCTTTCCCATTCAAATGAACCCTTAATTATCCTAAGCCTTTCCTCCCTCCTCTCCCTCATTGTCGGTCCCTGCGCTCCTCCCGGATGGTCACTCTCTTCGACGCCCAGACTCTTCTCGCCGTCTGGAAGAGGACATGGAAGCAAGAAGCCGAAGCCTCCGCCTAGAGGCCAGGAGAAGGAGGAGGAACGAGTACTGATCAAGGACGCTCTTCTGGCAACTTCTGTCGTACGCGGTGGGTTTATAAACCGACTTTCAGTGGGAAAATTGACAATTTGGCTCAGATGCTATGAGAATCCGTTTATTAGAAAAGATTGATTGACACTGAAAGCCTTCCTCCTCTTTTGATTGTCCTTTCTGACCTTTTGATTTAGGTCTCTTCCTTCTCTTCCTCGCTGCCTTCATCCTCGGAGGCGTGACCGTCTTCTTCTCCCGAGACTTCTTCTTCACCGCCAAGGACTTCTTAATTGGATGCAGGCCGAAGCCACCCAAGCTCCTGGAGCAGAACGAGGCGGTTCGGAAGGAAAGGAATCATCTGGAGGAGGACATGGACGCAAGAAGACACTACTAGGACTACTCGCATGAAGAATCAGAAGCACAAGAGATTGAGAAGCTGCAGTTGGAGAGGAACAGGCTGATGAGGGTTTTGACTTGCACAAGAGCCCCGGTGACAATCAAATGGTTGGTCTCTTTCTCTCTTTCTTTCTTTCTCTCTCTCTCTCTCTTCCTATTCCTCTCTTTCTCTCTAAACTGTTTCTTTCCAGAACAGAAACTGAAGGCCTATCTCCCTGGTTACGGAGCCACCATCAGCAAATCCAAGAATCTCACTTTCGAAGCTACGATTGGCATTGATCTTAAAGCTCATTAATCTGTTGACAAGATTGTGCTGAATTCAGTGGAATTCAACACTCACAAGGAGGTTGGGCTCTCTCTCTCTCTCTCTCTCTCTCTCTCTCTCTCTCTCTCTCTCTCTCTCTCTCTCTCTCTCTCTCTAAAAATCCCTCTTCCAGGCTCCTCGCAACACTCTTGGACCGCCAGTCTGGTCAAATCCGCTCCCAGGACGCCGGCTCCGTCGCCTTCGCCATCGCTCATCAAAAGTGTTCATCAAAAAGGGAGAAAAGAAAGAATACATGAAGTGGATGCCTTCTGGAGGAGAGATTGTGATCGAGAGTGGGCAGGGAGAGTCGATGGTTCTGAATACGGATTCTGCTGCGATCCCCAGGATGCACTATGAGGAAGATGGTTGAAATAACATTGGAAGACAGTTGGCTGAGGACAATACGGTAAGAGAGAGAGAGAGAGAGAGAGAGAGAGAGAGAGAATCTGACCCATTTTTTCTTCAGGTCTACTCCGAAATCACCAAATACCGCATCATCTCCGACCTCTTCACTATGGCTTCAGTTGGAAAGATCAGCTACAAGAAGGCCTTCGAAACCTCCTCCTACATCACATCCGAAAAGGTTTCTTAACTTCTCTTCATCTGAAAACTCGATTTCCAGACCTACCTTCCTTGGATAGCTTACCTCGGAGGGCTGAACACGCTGAAGGACTACTACGGCACCCTCCCCGAGAGAAAGATTGTCATGGCTTACCAGAAGTCTGTCCTGAGGCCCATTTTCAAGGAAATCGAGATCATGGATGTTGTCAATTCCTCCAAAAATGACAAATCCTTCGAGGACAACAAACTCTCCCTGGAGCTCTACTTAAGCTACTGCGGAGTGGACAAAGCTGCCTGTGGGGAGATGATGGACGACGCCTTCGACCAGGATTTCAAGGATCGCTGTGAGAACGACCAGATGGCCAGCGACTGTGGAGTTGTGCCCACCGCCTTCAGGCAGAAGGTGTACTGTCACGCTGTGGAGAACGGCGGAGATGAAGCCTTCGAATTGGTAAGGCTTCAGAAGAAGTGAAAGCCTGGTTTCAGTTCCTGAAGAAGTACAAGATTGAGAAGCTGCAGTTGGAGAGGAATAGGCTGATGATGACAATACGGTAAGAGAAAGAGAGGAAGAAGGGGGAGAGAGAGAAAGAGAAAGTGAATTCAACCCAATTCTCTTCAGGTCTACTCCGAAATCACCAAATACCGCATCATCCCTGATCTCTTCACGATGGCTTCAGTTGGATAGATCACCTACAAGTTCCTACTTTTCTATTTTTATAATTTGTGATTAGGTGTGTATATGGATTTCAATGAAGTCTCTACAAAGAATGTTGTTTTGTTTCTTAAATCTTCATTAAGCAACTTCATCTTTCATTGAACGCGGCGTCTTAGAAATATACTGATGATCCCTTTGAATTTTGAGGTAATAGTAGGCTACCGGGAAGATACAAATCAATCCCCGAAAGTTGAAAAACACTGGACCAACATCATAGAAATGATAAAAAGAGGTAAAGTAGGCAAGGTAGATCTGTAGACAAGACCGAACGTTGGAGATGATTTGGGTGTTGAGAGCTCCGTGTTTCTCAATGCAGAGGAAGGTGGCGTATTGTAGAGGGAGGGAAGATAGGAGGAGCAGAAGGAAGAGGGAGGTGAAAGGAGGATGGATGGAGGTTAACAAGTAGGTGAAGGCGTCGCGAAGCTCCTCCTGAAAAGAAGGAAATGAAGAGAGAGAGAGAGAGAGAGAGAGAGAGAGAGAGAGAGAGAGAGAGAGAGTACTTGAGCAATGTTCATGAAGAGAAAGACAAGGAGGGAGTTGAAAGTGTGGACGTAGAGCATTTCCAAGACCTGAAGTAAAGCTCTGTGATTATGTGAGTGAGTGAATGTCTGAATGTATGAATGTGTGTATGTGTGTGACTGGCTTTGAATTCAACTTACCAAGTATGTCCTAGATAACTGCTCAAATTGAACATAAGCTATGCCTTGCAGGATACAAGCAAGGCCTCCATAGAAGAAGGAAAATCGTTCTAGTTGCATTTCGAAGTTGACAGCAATGAAAGAAGTCAGACAAACAACTGCAACAGCTCCAATAACTCCTTTATCTAGGCGATCCTGTCTGAGTATGGCAGAAGCTCCGAGGATGGGGAGAGGAGTCAATCTGAAGAAGTAACTCACGCACGCTCACGTTCACACGCACACGCTCACTCACTCACTCACAAACTCAAAAACTCACTCATTCTTTCACTTTCACTTTCTCTCTCTCTCCCTCTCTATGTCATTCCAAATTCAAAGTACCTTTTCACAGCCTCAAAAATGGGCAATCCGATTCCTTCAAAAGAGGCTACTGTATACCATTGGGCGATGCACATAAGCAAAGATGGCACCAACACATGCCTTCCTCTTTCTATTGAATATAGATCCAATTTTACAATTTTCAGAATTCTAGAATCACGTTGTTCAATTTCTATTCTGTCTAGTTAACCTGAGACATTCTAGAATGAAAAGAGAAGTTGCATTCTGAAGAAGGAGAATAACCACTGGGTAGTCGAAGAAGAAACGAGTCACTACCAACTTCCCAATCAAGGAAGCAACTAGGGAAGAGGCTACAAAGGCTGCAACACTAAATAAAAAAAGATCAATATTTAGAGGAGTCACACCTGATGGAGGGTCGCATTTTTGTATGTGATCGCATAGTGAGCTCTTCCCCGGAGATAGAATCGCACGAATCAGAATCGCACGAGTCACAAAACGGAACCGAAAACAGGTAATATTGATCCATTCGAATAGGTGCAATGTAAAATCAAAGAAAACCATCGTCAGTGTGTTTTACAGGAGTGAAGGTTTCAGAATCTAGTCGAATCTTCTATGAAACACAGAATCTGTTCTTTTGTGCTGTATTTGTGTTTAGTCGCAGGCTGCGAGAAGGAGAGAGAAAGAAAGGCAGCGAAAGCAATAGGGGAAGCAGAGAGAGAGAGAGAGAGAGAGAGAGAGAGAGAGAGAGAGAAAGAGAGAAGGAGAAATAGACAGTCAGATGTTGGGCATCTCATTTGGACAATTGTGGCCGAACGTGAGATGGAGATTACAAAACAAGAGTTTCGGAAACAGATCCGCAAGCTTGTTCTATTGATTGAAGAAAGAAGAAATGAGTGGGTCCCCTATGGAAGGCGCGTCAGATAGCAAAGTTTAGCTCTTGGGCGGATAATTCCAATGTTTTATGACCAGTCTCACAACAACGGCATGCCAGATTATGAAGTTTTAACGTGTCAGCCGAGGGTATCATTTTTAAAGCAAACCTTTGATAGTTCAACTGTAGAAATCTACCGAAACTTATCGACACATAAACCTTACCTTCTAGTTCTACAAGGAAGACGCGCCAGATTCGCAAGTTCAAAGAAACCGTCATGAAATATTAAAAAGCTTTAAACGTTATACAGGAAAATATATAACCGTTTGAGGTTGAAATGTGCCGTTTTGGAGAAATCTACATCTGAAATGCCATTTTGGCCATTCCAGGCGACAGACACCTGTGGATAACCTGCATTTTAACGAATTACGTGCACTATGTTTACGCATCCGTCCAATCCATCGGTTTATCGACTTTTTGGTCATCATTTTTGAATTTTCAATGTTCCCGCATGAAAAAACGCAGAAAACTCTGGTTGTGACATGGTAGCGCCGCGATTTTCCCACCCGTACGAGATCGGCGGCCGATGCGAGAAAGAGGTTCCCAACGGTTCATTTAAAAGCCAATGGTTCTCAGGTCAGTCTCATTCTCCAAAACTTTATTATCAAAAACTTTAAGCCTTGATTGTCCAAGGCATCTTAGGATGCTCGCTTCTGTGAACAATAAAGTAGTAGTAGGCAGCCGGGAAGATGCCAATCAGACCCAGGTAGTTGGCAACCACAGGGGCGACGTCGTAGAAAAGGTAGAGGGAGGTGAAGTAGGCAATGAAGATCTTAAAAAATTGGTTGTTATAAAAAGCGGGGAATTTACCTGGACGCAGGAGCGGACGTTGGAGAGAATCTGGGTGTTTAGGGCGCCGTGCATTTCAATGCAAAGAAAGGTGGCGTATTGGAGAGGTAGGGCGGAAAGGAGGAGGAGAATGAAGACGAAGGTGAAGAGAGGGTGGGCGGAGGTCATCATGTACATGAAGGCATCTCGGATTTCGTCCTGAATAGGAGGATATTGAGAGAGAAGGAGAGAGAGAGAGAGAGAGAAAGAGAGAGAAAGAGAGGGAGAGAGAGAGAGAGAGAGAGAGAGAGAGAGAGAGAGGGAGAGAGAGAGAAATACCTGGACAATGTCAGCAACCAGAAAAACGAGAAGAGAGTTGAAAGAGTGGACGTAGAGCATTTCCATTGCCTGAAACGTGACAGTACTATGTTTGTATGTGAGTGAGTGAGTCAGTGAGTCAGTGAGTGACCTTTCGAATCATGTGTGCTCACGTGTACGCGTGACTTACAGGGAAGTTCTGAGAAAGCTGCTCAAACTGAACATAGGCGATTCCTTGCAAGACACAGGCGATGACTCCATAGAACAAGGAGAATCGGTCCAATGTAAGATCCAAATTCACAGTAATGAAAGAGATTATGGAAACCGCGGCGACAGCTCCCAGGACTCCCCTGTCCAGTCGACCTTGCCTTTGGAGGAAGGTAGAAGCTCCAAGGATGGCGAGAGGGGTGAACCTGAAATTTTACTTGCTTCTTAGAATCCTATTGTCTGTTCAATTTTGAGATTTTCTAATTTTAGCTCCCCTTTAGACCAAGGAGGCTTTAAATGGCGCGTCATCTGGCCGACCTAGATGTAGGCGGCAGATAGAAACCTAGTGGACAAGCCGTTCGATACACGATATTCACGAGATAACGGAAGAAAAACTGTGGTGTTCTTTGGTCTGTTTCTCTCTCTAGCTCTCTCTCTCTCTCTCTCTCTCTCTCTCTCTCTCTTTCTCTCTCTCTCTCTCACTGTGTGTCTCTCTGTCTCTCTAGCTCTCTCTCTTTCTCTTTCTCTTTCTCTCTCTCTCTCTGTCTGGTCTGTCGGTTTCTGTTTTTTCTGTGGATCTGTCTCTCTGTCTCTGTCTCTGCATTTTTCTATCTTTCTCTTTCTCATTCTCTTTCACCCTCTCTCCTTCTCTCTCTCTCTCTCTCTCTCTCTCTCTCTCTCTCCCTCTCTCTCTCTCTTACCTCTTCACAGCATCAAAAACCGGCAGTCCAATTCCCTCAAATGAAGCCACCGTGAGCCACTGAGCCACGCACAGAAGAAAAGAAGCCAGAAAGACATGAC
>JAJQXH010000034.1:0-65000 GCA_022343465.1 Oscheius sp. G VE-2021 | reverse complement strand
CGGGTGTGCCTTACAGCTTTGGCGTTGATCCATATTTTCTCTTTTCTAATTTTTGAATAAAACAAGAACTATTCCATTATTGTAGACTTTCTTTTTCAGGTGATGAAACTAAATGTTTTAATTAGGAAATTATGTACCCACCCAAGACGTTGCATTCGTGGATTGCGTCGTCGCTTTGTAACCTTGGGAAAGTGCATTCAACCTGCACAAAATGAGGCAGATGAAAATAGTATTCTTTTTGAGAAATTGCCTTATATTCTGCAATGTTCCATCTATAGAAAGGTAGGTGAGAGGAAGAGAGAGCGAGAGAGTGAGAGAGAGAGAGAGAAAGTGAGAGAGAGAGAGAGAGAGAAAGAGAGAAATATAGACAAAGAGAAATAGAGACAGAGAAACAGAGAGAGAGAAAAGAGTTCTTCCAGTTCTCATATGCCCAATTCGCCAAATTCGACGAGTGCAGTACCTCTTCCCATTCCTTCCGTAGCTTCCCCAACGACAAGTTCCCTCTAGCTGTAAATTATTGTGACTTAAGGGTAATATTCAAATAACCCAATTTATTTATCAATCTTTTTTCAGTACGATGGTGCCTATTGCACGGGTCCCACTCGATGTTTTGACTTCGGCTGGAGAGACATGACACAAGTTCAGAATCTTGTGCTAGAAGTTGATGTTCTTGATATCACCGTAAGTTAGTGGATATTATTACACAATTTGATATATTTTTAGAACCTTCAAACTCCGGTAATGTTCTCGATTCTGAAGAAAACAATTGGAAAAGTCAACAAAATCATTTATCAATATTATTCGCCATATTATCTTCAAATTGTTAAGGTGAACAACAATTTTTTTAAAAATAAAACAATCAATGTTCTAGAAATATCAACCAAAGGAAGTTGTCATTAAAGTGGACTGGGGCCACCCAAAATTACAGGAGGAGTCATATTTTGATTACAAAGGAGTTTGGGATGTGAGTTTTCCTTATCTTGTTCTCTCTCTCTCTCTCTCTCTCTCTCTCTCTCTCTCTCTTTCTCTCTCTCAATCATAAACACTTTCAGGTTACAATTACAAATGGCAGGAAAATCAACCCACCCGAAAATATCTTCAAGTTTAAGGCTGAACGATCGGTCACCGTCCACAATTCAGAACTCACTCACAATCAACTTTTCCGTCGAATAGCCGTAAGTAAAGTACACTTCTTTTAAAGGAAAAGGACCTCATAAAATTAATTTATCAAAGTCACTTTTCAATTGTTTCATTGAATAGATATAGTTTCCTCGATTCCGAAACATACCCCTTTTGTAAGATTTTGACTGCAAAAGGGGCGCGTTTACATGGCTGTTTTACGCGTTTGACGCACGGAAAACGGCTAAAGTGGGCGAGAGAGTGTGGGATATGGAGAGACGCAGAGTTGGCGGCAATTCAAACTACAATTTCCCCAACATTTCAAGCGCGTTTTTTTACAAAAAGAAAAATTAACGCGGTGCTTTCCCTTTAAAGTTAACGTATTTTCAACTCTAAAATTTAGGATTGGAGAGACGGTCGATGGTCGTTCGATTATCAAATCGATATTCACTGCAACGCCTTTCTCATTTCCGACTTTATTCAAATGATGCGGGTCTATGAAACAAGGACAACTGATGTCGGCAGAGAATGGACAGTTGTTCGAAATGACGCCACGCTTTTCGTTCAGGAACATGCTGGATGTCATTTTTCGTTCCACACTGTGACTGAGTGACTTAATAAATCATGTCTTGTTTTTAATTTGTAATATTTATTAACTGTAAATGCAAAGTAGTTTAAGGTCATTCACTCACACTCATTCAGAGGCATACAATCTTTTCTCACATACACGTTCACACATGCTCATACACCCACACGTTCACACATGCTCACACGTTCTCTCTCTCTCTCTCTCTCTACGTTTCCCTTTCTCCTAACAACCTTTATCGGCACGCGGCCAAACATAGCGAAGGGCACTCTTTCGGCCAATACCGCACAGGTCAGGCGCACACAATATAGCCGACCGGCGGTTGACCTAGTCGCAAGGAAACTGGTGCCATTCCGTTTTCAATGTTTGCCTTCCTTCCTCTTATTGCTTTTATAAAACATGTTTTTTGTATATTAATTATGTTTTAGGTATGAAAAAATTTGTTCGAAAACTGCGCAAATTTCCAAACAGAGGAATTCGTGGTTTGAGACGATTTCAATCTGCTGAAGTAGAAGAGGCTGAGATTGAGAATGAGGATAAAATTCCTTTTGGGGAATTACCTTATTTAGTGCAGTTGGCCATATTCAAAAAGGTAAGGAGAGAGAGAGAGAGAGAGAGAGAGAGAGAGAGAGAGAGAGAGAGAGAGAGAGAAAGAACCATACAAAAGCTAATTTACATTTTTTTTAGTTTACCTTCGACAAATACATAGTTTTCGACGAATGCAGCGCCTTTTCTAATTCTTTTTGTAATTCTCTTCCTAACGAAAAATTCCCATTCTATCTGCAGAATTGTAAAATTCAGGTAATGAAGTCCTTAAGTCAACTATCAAAATTTCAGCGCGACAGGGCATTTTTCGAACTTCAAAATGAAAAATTCCGTGTTTGCATAAACGGAGGGAGAAATTTGAAGAAATTGCGTGTTGAAATAGACACTCTGACCATTCAGGTAGCAATTTAATAAAAATAAAAGATAAATCGATTTTTAGGACTTTCAAGAGAGACGAACTTTTCTAATTCTGAAGGAAATATTGAGCAAGGTCAATAAAATTGTTTACAATAACTTTTCGAGGCAATACCTTCCTATAGTTCAGGTAAAATTTCAGGATTAGAGAGAATGTAAAGTTATTTAGGCTTATAAACCAAGAGAAGTAGTAATAACTATGAATTGGGAGCATGCGGATATCAGATGGTACCCGCATTTTGATCACAAAGGAGTTGTTGATGTTAGTTTCTTTCACATACACACATACAGACAGACAGACACAGACACGGACACACACACACATGTGTGTACACGTACACACTTGCACACACACGTACGCACGCACATACACACATTAATACACAAACGTTCTGAACTCTGTTTTAAGCACACTCACTCACACACTCATGTACACTCATATGTACACGTATACACACCTTCACATACACAAGCACACCCTCACAAGTATACAAACAAACTCACGCTTATCTACGGCCACACATAGTCACATGCACACACCCATCCATGCGCTATCTCATACATACATAGTATAACATACACACGCACACACATGCACACGTTGTCACATACGAAAGCACTCACACATACCCAAATATACATACACTCACCCATACATCGGCATATGCCCACACAATCACACACGCTCACGTACACGTATAGACACGCATGCACACACAAAAATTTGCCTTCAGCTCGTGATCGAAAACGGCTTCAAGCTCCACCCAGAAGAAATCTTTGCATTCCAAGCAGATAGCTCTGTAACCATTTTCCGTGTAGGAATCAGTCCTGATCAAGTCCTCCACAAAATCGAGGTTTTTTCCAATTGTATTTCTCCAAACAGAATTTTTCAGTTTTGGAGAACGGCATCCTGGTGTTTCGACCACAAACTGAAGCTCCACTTGAATTCTGGTCGCTACGCATTTAATGGAGATTACTTTGCCAATTTGATGATTGCCTATGAACGAAAAATCACCGATCTGGGACGGAAATGGATTGTAGGAAGAAATGGGGCCAACCTTCTTGTTCAAGAATTTTACGATGTGGAAGAAGAGTACTTACAACTGTCTTTTCAACAGGTTTCAACAGATTCGTGATAAAGAATAATAAATAAACAGTTGTGTGTTCGCTACCACTCGCTTTTTCTCACATCTTTTACTTTCAAGCACAGAATACAGATGAATCCAAATGGTTTTAACTTGACTGATCTTCGCAATAGGTGGAATATGGCTCTTCTGAACAATTGGCTGAGCTTTCCTTGCTTCCTCCAGCGGATGATGAATTTGATGTAAAATTCTTGTACAGCTCGTTGAGTTCATCACAAACAGTTGAAATGTCTGGCCTTGCTTTTGGATCTTCGTCCCACATTCTGAAAATAATACTAATAAATTGGGAAATAAAAAAAGCAAATTACTTCTGAACGAGGTCGGGAAGCCAGCTGTACAAAGGGGACTTCAGTGATGGTCGTTTGTGGTTGTTGACTAACTCCAAGTTTTGCTCCCAGTTTGGCTTCCTTAAAGACACATTAACAGAGCGGGAAGAAGAGAGAGAGAGATACTGGAAATAGACAGAGAGAGAGAGAGAGAGAGAGAGAGAGAGAGAGAGAGAGAGAGATAAAAACAGAGACAAACTGAGAGAGTGAGAAAGAGAAAGAGAAAAAAGAGAAATAGAGATAAAGATAGAGAGAGACAAACAGAGATAGAAAAGGCTCACTTCCTCTGTGTCATCTCCCAAATTGTAATCCCAAGACTATAAACATCTACACCTGTAGTACACAAGTCATCGACCAAGGGATTTCCCTCGGGCGCCAAGTAACATTTTGTCCCAAAACAGGACTTGCCAGTCTCACTAAATGCTAATGTCTACAACAGTACTCTTCCAACATTACTTTTTAGTCGATACCCGTTTAACCATTCCAAAATCCCCTAACTTGACTTGTTTCGCGTCGCCCACTTGGGAAACAAACAAACTGAAAGGGTTTTAGTTAACATGATTTTGTTTCTCATATTCCACTTTCCTGGTTTAACATCACGATGAATCAGTTTTTTCGAATGCAAATGCTTGAGGGCATTCGTTGTCTGTAGACTCCATTCTAAGACCTCCTCCTCGCCGTAAGATTCTTCCGAATCGTGGATAAGTAAACCTGTGATTTTGTATTAAAATTCAGCTTACTTTCAAACAGGGAGCCACAGTTCATATATTCCATTAAAATTCCCTTTGAAATGTTTTTGCTTTCATCGTAGACAAGACCATAGATTTGCACAATGTTCGGATGATTGCCACACTGAATAAGTGTTCATGTGTATGAGCGTGTGAGTGTGTGTTTTTGTGCGTGCGTGTATGCGAGTGTGAGTGTGTGAGTGTGAGTGTATGCGCGTGTGTGTGTATGTATGTGTGCCCCTACTTCAGACAATTTTGTAAACTCCTTCACGACTTCTTTAGCACAAATTAGATCTTTTTCCTTGAACACTTTAAGCACCATGTTCGTCCTGCAGAAATATTAGAAACATTGCGTTTCCAACTAACGGATTAGTTTGTGTCCGCACAATAAATGCATTTGCCTGACCTCCGGATCCTATGTCTCCAACAGGGATCAGCCCACTCATTTGGAATTTCTGACTGTAGGTGGAAGTATTGCGATAGACACTTCCTCCTTTTGAAGATAAATCTAGAATATTAGTTAAAATTTGTGACCAAAGGAGTACTAGATATATAGGACGATCAATAAGCACATCTTACAGGCATAATGTTGTCTGTTGAAGTGCAATCGTTGGAAGATGGAAGATGTCATATCTGTTTTGCCAGAATCTATTGCGGCATTCAGGCCGTCAACATCTAGAATCCCACTCATCAATTCACTTACTTCGGGTCCCTAAGCATAAATTATGTTTCTCGGTCTCTCTCTCTCTCTCTCTCTCTCTCTCTCTGATTCTCTCTCTTTCTCTCTCTCTATCTCATTCTCTCTCTGTCTCTCTCTCATTCTCTCTCTCTGATTCTCTCTCTGTCTCTCGGTCTCTCTCTCATTCTCTCTCGGTCTCTCTGTCTCTCTCTCTCATTCTCTCTCTGTCTCTCTCTCTCTCATTCTCTGTCTCTCTCTCTCTCTCTCTCTCTCTCTCTCTCTCTCTCATTCTCTCTCATTCTCTCTCTCTCTCTCTCTCTCTCTGTCTCTCTCTCATCCGACTATTTGTATGTTTTATCTTACCACTTCATCTAAATAAAGATGTGTTGCAATGGTGTTCAGCGTATCATCAGCTAAGGAAGTAACCATACTTTCACTGAACTAAACCAATAGGTTTTCTAAAAATCACAGGACTACCCACCAAATTCAGAAAAGTGTAGCAATCCCTACAAGAAGTTCCTGCATGATCAGTTTTAAACAGCATCCGGTCGGTAACCGTTTTCACATAATCGCCTCTCTCATCAAACATAGTTAGGAACATATTAATATAAAAAAGTCCAAATTTGTGGTAAACATCTCCCGGCTTCCACTGAAATATTTCACGTCAGCTTGACATTGAAAAAATATAGACCCAAAGAGATGTGCCAATAAAATTCCGGACAGATTCGCGTTCCTCCTTGTCGTTCAACTTCAGTTTATAGGAAATCTTTTTGAGTATACCGGTAAGGCCATTTAAAAACTGAAACATATAGTTTGAGCTTTTTAAAACAGAAAATACTTTTTCAGTTTCGTTCCTCATCAACATTATGTGCTTCGCTCGACTGATCTCTTCTCTACTCTAAAAAGTGGTTGTTTTCAACACAAAAGAGAAATATTCTTTACGTTCAACAGTGTGAGGGCATGTGCATTGACACAGCAATAATGGCCATACTGCGTCCGACAGGCATACCAAATGCCCGGTGCGTAACCGGGAATCAAAAAGATCTCCAAATCAAGCTGAAAAGTTCTATTTTCATGGGCTATCCTATAAACCAACCACTTCCAACGTTTCTCCTTTATCAATAGGAATCTGATATTCGTTTGCATTCATTGAATACCTTGCCCTTGCAAACGTTCTGAAACATTATTTGCCAGTTTTTATGTTAAAGGAACCGTCAGGGACCTCTATTTGAATTGAATTTGCCTACGGCGATGATTACTGTGTGCGGCGGGCTAACCTTGCCGCTACCGCCGCTCTCGTACGGGTGTTAAAATCGCAGTTATCTGCGTCTTTTTAGGCGGGTACATTGAAAATTCGAAAGTTGCGACCAAAAAGTCGATAAACCGATGGATTGGACGGACGCGTAACCACCGTGCACCTGGTTCGTCAAAATGCCGGTTATCCACAGAGCCTGTCGCCTGGAATTGCGAAAAATGGAATTTCAGATGAAGATATCTTCAAGAAGACGCAGTTTAACCCCAAATTTCAATCTCTTTAACATGAAATAATATCATTAAAGGTCCCTGACGGCCCCTTTAAACTCACTTTTCCATGTTTAACTTGAAGAAGTGTTGAACCAATGGAAATCTAGAAAGGTAGTGTAAACATTGAATAGAAAAACACAGATGTGTCGCAACTGAGAAGTGTTGTTCTGGGTGGGCAGCTGAGTAGAACTGATAAAAAACAGATAAGCAAGGGTAAATATGTTTGTGAAGCGTAAAGGAGGGTTAGTTTCGAAATTTCTTTGTTTAGACTAAAGGGTCTTCATTTCTCACTATCTCTCTCTCTCTCTCTCTCTCTCTCTCTCTCTCTCTCTCTCTCTCTCTAAACTTCCATGTATCGTCATTCCCCTGTAGCTAACGTGAAGCCGTTCAAAGAGTCTAAATTCGGAAATAATTCGTTTCTGCTCCCTCCATTCGGTCATAACATTCGTGTTTCAAAATGAATGCATAATTCAATTTTCTGAAATCGTGCGAACATAGGAAGTACTAAAGTTAAAACAAAAAAAGAAGTAAGTGCACGTAAATCGATGTTAATCCACGAAATAACTAACTCACTCAAACGCATTTAAAGAAACAAACGTTCTTTCCTTATTATTGATTTTTGAGCCCTTTAGGCGCGAAAGGCCGCTAATTAGCGTTTGAGGTCGCTTTTTGGCGCAAAAATCAACCATCATTCACTCACTCACTCTCTCACTCATACACACATTCATATTCACACACGCTCACTCTCTCACTCTACGTATTCACACACATACACATGCATACTCACACATATACACATACACACACATCTTATCATCCCTTATTTTCTCACCCTCTTTCTATTCCGCCCATCCAGCCAACTTCCTTCCATTTCTCCCAGAAACTACCCATCGTTATGCCTTCCAGAAAGATTACTTCGCCAATACGATGGGTGTCTATGAGCGAAAAAATCAACGATCTGGAACGGTAATGGATCGTAGATCAAAAAGGGACTAAACTTTTTGTTCAACAGCATTGTGATATGAAAGAAGAGCACTTTCGCTAATTTCAGCAGGTTAATGTAACAGAATCATGGTACGATCATAAAATAAAGTTTTAGTTTGTTATATTATAAAAAATATGTTTATTTTATATTCGAAAATGACTAATGTAAATACACACAATGAAACATGTATTTTCAACTTGAGTGATCTTCCCTATAGGTCGAATATGGTTTATCTGAACAATTTTCGTTGAGCTCGTTGAGGTCATCACAAACTGGGTGTGCGTGTGTATGTGTATGAGAAGAGTTTCACAGCGAGAAATGACGGGTGTGTCGCGTGAAAATTACGTGAGAAGTTTCTGGAATGCGTAAAGTTCCGTCCGTCCTTCATTAGCCTACCGCCCTCTGCCCTTATAAGCGGTCCTTTTCTCCCAACCGGTCATTCTCGTTCCTGATTTCTCCGGAGTCGTCGCCCATCCGCCGGAATGAAGTCCATCGCCCTGTTCGCCCTTCTCGCCGTCGTGGCCATCGCCTTCGCCACCGACGCCGCTTCCACCGTGGCTTCTGGAGGAGGCAGCTCTTCCACTCCTGCGCCCACTCCCGCTCCGACCGATCCTCCTACCCCTGCTCCTACCACCCAGCCGCCCACGGAGGCTCCCAAGAAGTCTGCCGCCGCCATCGGAGCCGTCGTCGCCATTGCCGCCGGCATGATTCGCGTCTTCTAGACGAATAAAGCTATAAAACACTGTCATGTTTGTCTAGATTGTCCAATTTTTTGTGTCCCACTTCTTTATACATATTGTGCTTGAAGTTTGAATTGTTGGTTACTGCATTTTTCTCATTTAAGTAATTAAGAAATGATTTTTAAATTCAAAATTACCGATTTTTCAAAACTCAATGTCGGCTGGGCTATCCAAAATCCGCGACCTACTAAACCAATTTCCCTTGAGCTTCTCTTTGTAACAGTCTGATTGTCTGACTCTAACTTATCACTTTCCATCCTCGCATTGTCTGCGTCTCTAATCCCTTTCTCTTTCTGTTCTTTGTTGTCTCACTCTGTCTCTTTTCTCTGCGTCCCTATCCTCCGTATTTCCCTAATCCTTTCGCTCAGTTCTGCGTCTCTAACCCTATCTTTTGTCTCTTTCTCTTCATCTTTCCCCTCATCTTTTTCTCTCTCTCCCAGCTTGTAACAGTTTAAGGAACCTTCGGCTACCTCTTTTCGACATGTATTTGCATATGGCGATCATTACTGTATGCGGCCAGACTACCCTAGCAGCGGCCTCCGATTTCGTACGGGTGTGAAACTCGCGGCGCTACCATGTCAGACAACCAGAGTTTTCTGCGGCTTTTCAGGCGGAAACATTGAAAATTCGAAATTGACGGCCAAAGAATCGATAAACCGATAGATTGGAAAGACGCGTAAACAACGTGCACGTAGTTCGTTAAAATGCCGTTTATCCACATTTGCATATTGCCTTGAATGGCCAAAAACTGGCATTTCATATGCAGATTGCTCAAAAACAACGCATTTAAACCTTACAGTTTTATATGTATATTTTTGTATATTTTCTAAAAGAGCTTTTTAAGCTATTTAATATGAGATAAAGTCAAAACGGTCCCTTTAATGAATAATTCATAAACCCCTCCCCAAAACAAAAAAGAAGTCTTTAGTGTTCCACTTCTTTATAAATATAGGATCACATCTGGAGTGCTATTAACACAGAAGACAAAGACAAACGGCCGGACTCGTTGATCGTCCAGGAATGAGAGGGTGTGATGTGCTTTGCATATAAAACAGGTAAAGTGGAAAATTGAACATAGAAAAGGGGTGAGATCCGTTGCAGACTGGATGTGTGACGAGTTTCTGTGTGGAAATTGCAAGTTCTTCTTCTCGAGGGCTGTGGGGGCGAAATTCGCACAAACTAGTAAATATGACATCCAGCTCGATACCAGTGTGAGAGGACCCAGAATGCTCCGGGGACAACATATGTGTATGTGGGAAAACACACGGCGTCTACAAACTACAATAGATTAGAATATTGGAGAACAACTAGACGGACTAATAAATAGACTATGCCGTAGGAACAACCGTGGCTCGCGTTTCCCGCTAAAGGACCTGAAGGGACAAAGGGGGACTAGGAGGGAGTAAGCTCTAGAGTGAGAGGGTGGATGAAAGTTAGTGGAGAAAGGCAGGAATCGGCTTCTAGGCAGACGACGGTCTAGGCGGTAGAGGGGCCAGGGAGACAGTCGTCACTCTGAAAATACCGGGATTACGGTAGGCTCAAAAGATTGCGTACACTGCTGCTGCTGCGACTGCTGTTGTTCACGTCGGGGTCGGCTTCCGGGTGGTAGCTGCGTACCTCGCCGTCGTAGTCGCTCACTGCGTCCCCGGCGAAACCGGACTGAAAAAGGGGAGTTAGAGAGAGAGAGAGAGAGAGAGAGAGAGAGAGAGAGAGAGAGAGAGAGAGATGGAGATTTAGAAGTTCGAGAGGTGGGAGACACCGGAAGCTAGAGACGCATACAGTGAACGCAACCGGAAGTTAGAGGCAAGGAGAGAGAAACAGAGGGTTAGAGACGCACAGACAACAATTGGGAAGACACAGACCCAGAGGAAGAAAATTAGAGATGCAGAGAATTGTTGTAACACAGCGACCGGAGAGAGTCAGACACCCAGAGGAATCTTGGATAGAGAAGAAGCAGAGACGCAGAGGTGGCTAGAGAAGCAGTGTATGTTCTCTGCATCTCTAACTGTCTGATCAGAGAAAGAATGATAGAGGGAGGCAGAGAAAAAGACCCGCATTGGGCTGAGATGCGCGTCCCAGTTAGAGACGCAGAGTAAGTGTAGATAGTAAAACAAGGTTAGAGACGCAGAGACAGAGAAGGAAGGATAAACGGACAGAGAGGCAGAGTCAGATCTACAGGAAGGTTAGATAATCAGAGATACAGAGGAAGGGCCGACGGTCAGAGACGCAGGGGAAGCGCCGGCAAGCAGTCGACACATGGTTGCAGAGTCAGAGAAACAGACACTCAGTGCCAGGAAAGCCCGGAGTTAGAGACGCAGAGGAAGCTTGGTTAGAGAAAAAGCAGAGACCCAGAGAACGCGTAGACGGTGAGATTAGGTTAAAGACGCAGACACAGAAATGGCGGTCAGACATGGAGTGCCAGGAAAGCCCTATGTTACAGACGCAGAGGATTCCTTCAACAGAGAGAGAGACAGAGAGAGAGAGAGAGAGAGAGAGAGAGACAGAGAGAGACAGAGAGAAAGAGAGAGAGAGAGAGAATCCCCCTACCTTGTGTTCCTTGGGATGAGCCCGCTCATTCCTCAGAGTGCCGGTGGTCATAGGCAGCTGATGCAGGGGACACTTGACAGTCTCCGGCGGATGGGCAGACACAGAGTCACATCTCTGTTTGCAGAAGAACTTCTGCATCTGAGGGTCCCTGGCCCTCGGGTCCGGGTGTTCCTCTCCCTCTGCGTCCTCAGTTCCATCCAGAATCACTGCGTTCTTGTTGGCCGAAGTGTTGCCCTGCCCCTTGGCCCTGGCCAGCTTCTGAAGATGAAAGTTTAATTCAAAATATAAGAGAAAAATCACCTTGAGCCTCTTCTTTTCGTCCTTCTCCGCCTGTTTCTCGTAGGTGTAGCCCATGAAGCTACGGGCCAGGCCGTTGGCTTCTGCGTCGTCGGGGCGAATGCAACGGGTTACGATGTAGACCTGGAAGAGAGAGGGTTAGAGAGAGAGAGAAAGAGAGAGAGAGAGAGAGAGAGAGAGAGAGAGAGAAAGAGAGTCTCCCACCTTGAAGCCATCGGGCACTGCCTTATTCTTGCAAGCCCTGTCTACCTCCATAACCGGGTAGCACTGGGCGTGTTCGTCGACAGCTCGACGAATGAGGTTAGGACCACTGGCCGCAGGACGGCCTTCCGACGCAGCAGCCACAGGTGTTCCCTCTAAAATTCAAATCACTACTCCAACATTAATTAGCATATTGAGTGATAAAAACAAAAAACGAACCGAGAGGAACGCTGAGCCTGCGGTGGTTGTAGTTGTCCTCGATCAAATTCTCGCGATGCGCGTGGCAGAGCATCTCTTGGATTTGGTGGCGAGGCGGGCTAAATAGGCAATATGCTAATGCGAAAAAAGGAAGCTTACATAATATCGTCGCCGTAGATCAGACGAAGGTTCTCCTCGTTGCAGTGACGGTCCAAACCGGGAGGAAGCAGCAACTGAAAAGGAGAGGGTTAGAAAGAAAAGCCGCTTTTTGGCAACCAAAGGCTGCCTGACCTGATTTTTTGCAATTAAAAGCCGCTTTTTGGCAACCAAAGGCCGCATGACTCGTTTTTTGTCAATTAAAAGCACTGTTTGACACGATCCGGTCTCATCTGAAAATAGCACCCCAAATTTGCATATAGCACCCCAAAAAGTGTTTTTAGTGCCATTTTAGGCCCAATAGCACCTCCCACGACGGATTAGAACCGTACTTGTCAAACATTGATTAAAAGCCGCTTTTTGGCAACCAAAGGCCGCTTGACCTTATTTTTAGCCCAGAGATCCCCTACCTCCATCTCGTCGTCCCATTTGGTTCGTGGCACCACCAGCGGCTTGTCCTTCCCCTTCTTCTCCAGCTTCCTTCCTCCACTCAGTCTCTCCTCCGTATTCCGATCGATGTGAGGCTCACTGTTGCGGGCCGTCGCGTCAGCCACTGAAATCAGCATATTGCACATGACAAGTACCACAGTCCTAAAAAGAGGAAAGTGAACGTGCTCCACTGCTAATTCCGTGCGTGCTTTCGAGTGAGAGAGGGCAACCAACACGACACCGTAACCCACGCCGTCGAACGACGGAGTTGATGTGGAAGCGCGGGGTGCGCGCCGACTTGCGCGCGTCAAAGGAGGGAGAACGGGCGGCCGAGCGGCCGAAGAACACACTGCCGCCTTTGCTGCGGATCTTCGGAGAACCTAGAGGGGTGGAATGCAGGGAGACCATGTGGAAAGCACTCGTATTTTTTGAATTTTAACAAATTATAACACAGTTTTTGTAGCTGGAGGTTTTAGGTACTCTTCACCATAATCACCTCGGTTTAAGCCGCCGAAAAAATTTATTCTTCAAAGAAGGAAGAGGCGCGACATGGCGTAAACTTCAATTCATTGCGACATCATATTGATCGACCGCATCTCGTTTAATCGCAAATTTCACGATTTGGAGGGAAATGTTTTTTTTCTCTAATTTACTTCCTTACTAGTTCACTTTTTCCAGAATCAAATTGATGTGACCTTTTCTAATTTCTGAAATTTTGAGCATCATCATTTTGAGCATCAAAATTCCATACACAAGATCGTCAGAATTTTTCAACTAACGATTTTGAATGTCCTTGGAATAACTGTTTGCCATAATCCGATTTCAGTTAAAATCAACATTCCTCATTTGCATATAGCACGACAAAGCTTTTGAGGACAGTATTTTGAGGAATTCTACCCTTTGATTTTTGTGTCAGTTCACTGATCAGCCAAAAATCTTCAAAAACTAGAAATCTGTTGAAAATCTCAGTTTTCCTCTAACCTGGCGGAGAATTGGGCAGACTGGTGCTTCCGGTCTTTGGCCTGAGCGTCCTCCTCTCGCAGATGGTGGTCTCTCCCTCCGGGTAGGGGTGGGCCTCATCTCCATGTCGATACACACTGCCACAGTAGCCAGTGCAGATGAACATCGTGTTGAACCACAGGTGACCCAGCTGAAGGATTTCGTTCAAAATTGCATTAGTTTTTTTAATAAAAAATAAAAATATCACAAAAAATACAAAAAGTACCTTTTCGCGGTCCCTTTTGAGTCCCAACTGCTTGCGGATGTTGTATACGTCGACGCGTATGTCTCCCTCGAGGAAGACCCTCTTGTTCTCGGGAACAGTCCAGCCCCAGGCCCTTCGGGAAATGACGTCTTTGCCCTGGACGGGGTCGTAGAAGTTGTAGGAATCAGAGCCAAGGGAGGTCGCATTCCCGGACCACGCCTCGTCCTCGCTTTGCCTGAAAGAAGGGGAATTAGATGGGTTTCAAATGGAAACTTTTATGTTTTCTTTTTTGTCAGTTTTTGTTTTAAATTGGTTGTACGAAAATTTAATTTAAGGTTAAGCGTTCGATCCCTGTCGGTGCAATAAATGTTTCCCATTGTAAAACTAAATTATTATCTACATTTAACTTAAATAATTAACTTGTTAAAGAAAAAATACATTAATGTTTTTTAAACTTGTACATTAAACATACTTGTATTACCTATTAATTCTACTCTTTGTCAGAAGAAACCTTGATTAATTCTTCAATAACTTACAAAGGCATTTTAAAGTTTAATTTATATGTAATGTTTTACAAATTCTAGATTTATATTTTTGGCAAAGAAAAGTTCTCAAGAAAGCCTTCTAAAAAGAGAAATAGTTAACTGACCAGTCATCGCTGCCCATCCACATGTCCTCTCCGATGAAGACATCCACGTCTCCCACAGCCACCTTCAGCGCGAATCCTCTCTTAGAGCTCAAAACGCCTAAAAACCCTCATTTTTTATAGGAAAACATGTTAAATTCTAATGTATCTATTAGAATTTTGCGTGTAAAAAACAAAGACTAACCACTGGGTTTGGGTGGTCTTTCAACGTAGACTCCGACCAGTTCCACCCTGTTCGGGAGGTAGTTCAAGCCGTGGTCTCTCAGATGGGAAAAGTAGTAGACGTAGCGACGCTGTGACGGAATAGTCACGCCCTGAAAATCGAATTTTAAATAAATTAAACTAAAAACAAACTATTAAAACATTTTTTTAAATTTAACAAATTAAAAAATAATAATTAAAAGATCTTACCTTGTTATTTTTGGTGCGTATAATGGAGTAGTAGTCCATATTCTGACGGGGAGACGGGTAGAACTTGACGTAGCACAGGTAGGCGCAGATCATCACGCCAGTACGGCCCTGAAATGAGAAAATAAGAAATGTTACACAAAATGTTTTTGTAAAACTATTAACTAATTCAAATGCGCGTCCTCGACCAAAGATGGCAAGAAGGCGGCTGAGTTACCAGACAAACATCGAAGGTTCAAATCCGCTCTCCGGTAAACATTTTTTTCTTTAAAAAAAACTTTGTTTATAAGAACTTGCAAAGATAATGATGAATTAAGATGTTTTTTATCATTTAAATTATTATAAGTATGCGCAAACATTACTTGGGCGGATTCGAATCCTCGATGTTTTAAAAATATAAAGCTGGGGATTTAAAAAAAATGTTTTTCTCAGTTACAAAAAAGAAGTTTGTACAATTATAGCTGCTTGTAGTGTGTAGCTTCTATAGTTTGTAGTCTGATCCGGGCGCGTGTTCTACCGCAAGGCGTTCCCGCCTAGACTTCCAAGGGTTGTAGGAGGCCCTGGTTTTTTATTTTCTTCAATTGTTTCCTTTCTCAATGTTTTAATATTAGACTACGTATTTCTGTAAATTTTGAAAATTAACATTTAAGCGTTAAAAAACATTGCGCTAAATAGATAAAGGCATTTTTAAGGAGCGATACTTTGAGAAATTACAGCAAAATATGTCCCCCCAACAAATCGTGCACGTTTTTATATAATTCAAAGTTGGTAAATTCAAATACTTTAAAAAATCGAAATCAGAAAGGCGGATTTTTCTAAATTTTATAACTTGAGCCTTCCCGGGCCGTTAAAATCTCTCGGCCCTTTATTCGACCAAGGACGGTGCGCAGCTCAATGTTAAACTAGGTAATTTTGTTTATTTTACAATTGAAAAAGATATTTTACAAACTTTAAGAAGCCTTTTAAAAGTTTTCACAAAGAAGTTAGTTTGGAGAACAAACCTTGCCAGCCTTGCAGTGAACCGCCACAATGTTGTGTGGGTCCTCCTCCAGATAGGTGTGCACCATTCGACAGAACGGGGCCATCAACTCCAGCCGTGGCGGGTGGTGGTCCGTCATCTCGAAGGAGACCACTCTCCGGTGGAACTTCTCCACGTCGTACACGTACAGCCCCCTCAGATTGAAGACTTTGTAGTGGTCCCAGTGGTATTTGTCCAGGAACGTCTGCGTGTCCGTCATGCTGTTCCGGTAGAGACTCTCGCTGGTCTCAGACGGGTAGCCCATGGCTATTATACGGTCAGTGATATCTGAAAAGAAGGATTTTAGAATTAAAAATCAATTAAAAAATGGATTTAAAAATGAAACTGACAAGTCAGATCGAGGTCGAACTCTTCGGTGACGTAGCGCCGGCGGTTCTGGCTGACGGTGGTGCGAAGAAAGGTGCGGATTCGATCCTTTCCCCTCGTAGGCGCCTAAAACCGGGGCTAAATCAAAACTACCACTTTCTCTTTTCTCTAGAGGGCAAAGGACCGAAAGAAAGGGATTTTGGGTAGAGGAGGAGCGAAAGAGGAGTTTTTTGACGAGGGAAATGCTCAACTTCTTTAACCAAACCCAGACCCCTCTAGCTGCGGCGCATGAAGAAGAAGAAGTGGTGGTGGCGACGGCAGCGTCGGGGGCATCGCCGGATTCCAGAGCGGCCTCCTCGATGGCGGAAGTTGAAGATCCACTGAAAGAGAGGGATTAGAGAGAGAGAGAGAGAGAGAGAGAGAGAGAGAGAGACGAACCTGCTCTTTTTGTGTGCATCCGAGGGCGTCCGCGGCATTTCTCCTAAGACTTCTCTCTCTCTAGCTGTCGTTACTGGAGTGAACAAGATGATCTCGTTCCGTCCGCTTCGACTCACTCACTGCATCCAAACTGCACCTGGAAAGAGAGGGATTTAGGGAGAGAGAGAGGGGGAGGGAAAAGATGGAGAGAAAATGTTTAACAAATGCAGAGGCGAAGAGAGAAAGAGTCAAAAGAGCCAGACAACTAGATCCAGAAGGGTGGAGGTGAAATCAGTGTCAGAGACGCAGAGAATGGAAAAGTAAACGGTTGCCATGACAGTCAGGGACACGCAGTGAATCACGCGATAAACTTCTCCCTTCGCTACCTAGCTGTCTCTATCTTCTACTTTCAAAAAAAATGGGTAGGGACGCAGAGGTGAGGGTTAGAGTCAGACAGTTAGAGTGATTGGGAGGCTGTTAGAGACGCAGAGGCTAGAAAAACTATGGTTGTCATGGTAGTTAGGGACACAGAGGCAGGAAAAGAAGGGCTAGAGACGCGGGGAAGGTTAGAGCCAGACAACCAAACGAGGCTAGAGACGTAGCTTCCTCTCTCTCAGGCGAGGTTAGAGATGTAGAGAAAGCAAAAGAGGTGCCTAGAGAAGGGTTAGAGACGCAGAGGCAGTCAAAAATGGCTAGAGACGCAGAGTGGATCACGCGCTGGAAGCCTGCTCGATTACTCAAGGCAGTGTGCTAATCGGCGGGAGCATTAGGATCAGTTGGAGGGATTAAGGGCCGAGATCAGTGATGAAGAAGATAATCAGAGAGGGGCTATTTCAGCCCGCGTGACATGAAAGGCCTGCAATTGCTTCCGCCCCTTTTAATAAAAGAGCTCCTTCGATTCAAATGAAGTTCATCAAGTTAAAGTAGATAGAAAAGGTCACTTTTCCCCATTCATCTACACTTCTATCCTCTTTTCTAGGAATCTAGGATGAGAATCAATCAGAAATCAAGGACAAGAAGGGGTTGGATTAGATGTGCAGAAGCCGTTGGAAGTAGCCTAGACAACGGGGATTTGCAGGGAATGACAGGTGGAATGAAGGGGAATTCCAGCGGATGTACTGTAGCATTTATTCCGTCACATTGCTCCTTTTATGCTCTCAAGCGGAGGCAGAGGGACGCACAACCCAACACGGCCAGTGACTGTTGGTCAACACTCGTTTTTCCTCGCTCCGTTGAGTGATAGTTCCGAGGGCATTGGAATGCAAAGAAAGAAACTGTCTGAATCATGTTTTGATAGTGATTCTCGTGACATGACATTCAGAGATCTGCCTGGAACTTGGAAAAAGCTATTTTAGGCTTTTTTGACAAGAAGACTTCAATCAATGTTTGACGCATACGGTTGGAAACCGTTATTCATGTTTTTGGGCTTAAAATTACACTAAAATTACTTTTGGGGGTGATATATGCAAATGTGGGGTGCTAAATGAGACCGATCCTTGTCTAATTGTGGACATTTACCGTTAAAAATCGTTATTTATGTTATTGGGCTTAAAATGACACCAAAAGTATTTTTGGGGGGTGCTATATGCAAATCATGAGTACTAATTCGAATTGAACAGGAATCTAAGCGACTTGGGTACAAAAATATAAATTTGTAAGTTACATTAGAAGACATTTGGCGAAAAATTACAGTTTTGGCATTGTTTTAAAGGAATTGGACGCTTTCTTGTATGTTTCGTTTGCAAAAGCAACAATTTTTGAACGTATTTACGCAAACAATGGAAAAATTGGCTTTATTCTCGAATCGAATTAGGGGAACACAGAATTAAACTAACCAAATTAGACCTTTAAATAAAAAGAATATAATTAATTTTTTAAAAATTTAAATTTAAAAAAAAATTAATTTAAAGTTTCTCTTTGCATGACAAGAGGAATTCATAGTTTCCTGGTTTAAAATGGAGATTTGGCACTGTTCTCTGATTATCTCAAATTATGTATCAAGCTTCTAAATACCTTGGAGTTATACTTCAATATCATTTAGTTAAATTTATGTTTAAAAAAATAAAAGTAATGATTTCAAAATACCATTTAATCCTTGTTTTTGATTCCATTTTCATGTATTTAAACTTAAATTACTTAAAAAATATTGCATATAGATTTAGGAATTGTTTAGTTCAAAATGGCGGCAATCATGCCAAAAATTAAGCATTTTCGGCTAAAATTTATTTCCAACGCATCGCATTGGCTGAATCGGGCGGCTAACTGGGGTGTAATTTGGCATAACCAGCGGATCGGACATCAACGATTAGCCAAGTCTATGTTTAGATGACGTTTCCGCGGCGTTCTCCGAGGGACCTACGGTACCAGGCGCTTAAAGAATGGATTTTATCGATTTCTCATAGAAGATAAATTGAAACATATTGAATGCTTATGTAGGCTAAAAATGGAGTCTTTTTCTCTGTTGGACCTGAATAAACTGAGAATGTTGTTCCAGTCCTTTAAAAATCGTCTATTTTGCACGTTCTTCTACAAATTTATCGCTGTGGGACCTAAATATCGCGAGAAATAGTGTTCCAGTCCTTTAAAGACTGAATTTTATCGATTTCTCACTGAACATGAAATTAATCATCAAATTTCGCTTCAAGTGCTTGTCTGAATAAAATTTTTATATTTTTTTAAACTACCGAATTATGCATAAATAATATCATTTCGCCAACTCATTTCATTCCTTCGCTGCGGGATCTCTGTCATTAGCCTAAAAATAGCGGTGGTATATTCAAATGAGGTATTCATCTTTTCGTTACGGGATCTCAGTTATCAGTCCTTTAAACCCCCTAATTTCCCCGATCTCCGCGGTCTCTTCGATCTCTTTGCGAACTCACAAATGCGAAATTAGTCGGGTTAGTCTCTCCGAATTCGAATCCCTCTCTCCGCAAGGCAAGGGCAAGGCTGTGGATTTTGACCGCGCTTGGCCGTCGACCAGGGCAAAAACACGCCTCTGCACTTGCACTTGTGGAAGTCGATCGCCTTTCCCTGCTTGTTCCGTTGTTTACCAATCTCCCCGGCCTCCCTCGACAATGATATATTCGCCATTCTCGGGGAATTGCTATTCCGGAGATCTCATGGAATCTGAATTTAGCGCCTGTTATCCTCGGGGAAAGTGCAAGGAAGTCGTCCGTTTCTGTCACAACCACGCGGTTGTTGTTGTAATCCTTTCGATCGCTTTTTCCGTCGCGCAGCCCGGCGGCAGCAAAAAAGAAATGACGGGAGAGGATGAAAAGCAGAGGCGGCGGAATCTGCCCCGGAATCGATTATGCGATTATAAGCCCGAGGTCAGTCCACAACACGCAAAGAGACCACAATTTCTGCTTTTTTTCTATTTACAAGGGACTTTTTTTATGAGGATTTTGGATTGTAATATTCCTTAAATCCACGAGAAAACGGAGGGAAAGAGCGGGAACGAGGGATTACCATTTCCATCAGCAAATTAAGCCATTTGGACGAAGAAGGCGGGGAAATGCCTTCTGCAAGGGGGAGATTTCCAGGACAACTGGCGATTTTCGGATTTCGCTGCAGGACTCAGGCTTTTTGGTCAAATGGTGCCCACAACTAACCTTTATTCTTCATATTTTGAGGTGTACTGTAGCCTTAAGTTTGGTTTTATTAGTTGAATAATCTACTTGTATTCCGGGTGGCTTTTCCTAGTCCAAGTCAACCGTAGCGAGTTTTCGTTGTAGGACCTTTGGGGCCAGTCCGTCGATTTTACAGCAAAATCAACAGAAAAGTCAACTTTTCAAGGACTTTTTTCTACGGTAAAGTTCGAAAGTCTTTTTCTCTGTGGGACCTAAATACACAAAAAATAGAGTCCCAGTCCTTTAAAAATGCCAAAAAATTTCAGCCAAAATTCCTTGATTTTACACATTCGTCCACAAATTAGAAGTACACGTTGCTCTCTTTGATCGCACCAGGAAGGTTCAATTGGATTCGACGCTTGACTGAGTATCGAATTACAATCACCGCTCCCTGTAATTTGCATCAAATGCGAAGAACCAACTGGATTATGTCTGTTCATTTGGTCCCACCACGAATGACTTGCGTCAGGAAACGCAAAAACTCTCTCCAGGCATAATTAATCTATTTAAAGGTCTAATTGAGTCAATTCAGCAGCAAATTGGAATATGGAGACACTACTTTTTAAAGGACTATTGGTCTCGTGACGATTGATAGTTTTTTCTCCGTTAAATTAGGCACTATAGACGAGGTAAATTGGTCGATTGACAAGTTCAATTAGACTACTTCAGTCGGATTTTAAAGGACTAGCTGACCAGAAAATCAAAGTTTCTAGAAAGCAGCGAAATAGACCTTTAAAATTGACATTAAAGGTTTTAAATTAGAATTTAAAGCCTTTAAATTAGCTAAATTGACTGGTAGACGTGCGAGGGTGGGAATTGGGTGAGTAAAGGGCGGAAAGGGATACTCCTCGAGTAGGGGAGACTAGTCACGGCAGACGTTTGATCGCCTAGAGGGCAGGCAACCTGTCAGATACACTTTGCAATCGAAGGAGATCAGAAGCGTGGAGAAGGGCGGCTGGCAGGCGGACGGAATGTATAACAAAGTAGGAATTAATTAGAAGCGATCGTACCATCGCTGTTGCAGCAGCATATCGTATTGATTGTGATTTGTGCTGTAAAAAAGCATTTTTGCAGAAAAAATCCATAAATGCTGATTTTTCAGCTTAAAGGACTGACATTTGAACCCGAAACGAAATTAAAGGACTGTCTTGAGTCCCAGCACGAAAATATTTAAAGGACTGGTAACGATCATTATTCGGTGACTCTTGGCTACGCTCCAAAAATAGAACGGGCCCGTGAGAACCGTGAAAAGGACAGACGCTGGACGCTAAAATGTATAAAACGGAAAAAAAATCAAGATAGGGCGGGATAAAGCCATGTTACGATCGGTCCCGACGCGATCCCATATCGATCGATAGAATCCAGAAACAATCGCATTTGTTGTTTTTTGGTTATCTGATCGAGCGAAGGAGAAAAATTCGCCTTTGAGCCGAGAAAGCGGAAAAAAACGAGATCGTGTGGGTTCTCTCCACACAAATTGATCTATTGCTCTATAGATCTCAGTTTATTTGAAGAACAAAGAATGCCAGACTAAAATTTGTTCAACTTTTTGAGCGCCGAAAAATGGGGTGAATCATGTGTTTATTTTGAGGCAAAAAAAGCTAGAAAAAGGGATAAAAGGATTTAAACTAATTAAATCCATTAAATCTGTGAAATATTCCAAAAACTATTCAACTTATTATTAATAATGGACAGCTAAAAATGAATCTTTTTTTTAAAATTTGAATTTTGAGCCAAAATGGTAGAAAACGGCATAAAAACTACTAAGCAATTAAATAAAAGGAAGCCGGGGCGTGGGTCCTACCACGACGTGAAAAGCGGCATTTTCGTTAATTTTGTTTTAAAGGTCTATTTGATTATGAAAATAACCATTATTGATTGGAATACAGGAAAAAATCGATTTAAAAATAGTTAAATCGATGGTTTTGTAAACTAGATGGAGCTTGAGAGGTCAAGAAGCGGCAGTTGCGTGAAATGAGGTGCTTTGTCTCGGTTTAAAGGTCTATTTGGTTAAGAATATGAGATTATTGATTGAAATAATGGAAAAATCGATTTTAAAAATAGATAAATCTATTAATAAACGGAAGGATAGATGGATTCCTGGAAGGGATTAATGGTCCCACCGCGATCCGAATTTGATCCCTTTGATTTGATGACGTCATGGTAGACTACTACCGTGAAATGTGTGGGTTGACCTGTCAACTCGGGCGTGTCAGCGTGACTCAAGCGTGACCACGTGACTCACGCCGGCGCGCGTGGAGAAATGCGGCAAATGGGAAGGCTGGGCGGCTTGCGGGAACGGCGCTTCCCCACGCAAAGTGCAGCAACGGCGTCGTCACACACGCGCTCGCACTTTGAAAGTACAAGGCGACGGGGATCGATGACGGGTGGAGAGACCGGCGAGGGTGAATGGCCAAAAACCTCCCCACTGATATCTGAAGAAGGGCCTGTGTGCAAAAAGAATGCACTTGTGAGCAACCTGAACTATTATTAAGCGACGGAAGGGCAAGCGAAGACGAAGACCGTAATTTCAGAGGAAGAAACATCCCCTGGGAGGGTGACAGCGGGAGATTAGCGACGATTTCTGAGCAAAAAACATGGGAAAAGGGCAAGACTGCTGGAAAAAGGTGTACTCTGTGCAAGCGGAATGGACGGAGCCGAGAGAACGGCATCGAAGGCGGGGAATGGGAGAAATCCCGCAAAAAAAGGAGACAAATTGCGGATTTCCACGCATTCTGGCCGGAATTCTGCAGATTTTTACTGGTCAACTGCATGAATTTCTATTTTTACGTCAAGAAATCAGTCAGAACCACGAAAATCACCGAAAAATCGCAAAAATGGCAAATATGTTAGTGGGAAGTGACCGAAAACGCAGAATATTTGGTTTAAAATGGTGTAAAACACAAAAAAATCAAGAAATAAGGCAAAACAGTGGTGGAATGGGTCATGTTGGGTTAAAAAACGGCTGCTCTCGACTCAAAATCGGCCGAAATTGAAGGGAATCAGGCACGGAATCGGCGGAATTCGGTAGATCAAACCCACCTGGAGGCAAATGTGTTTTGATTGGGCTGTGTGTTTGAACCCAAAAGAGGGTTCAAAGAGATCAAACTACAAAAGAGGGAAGCTTCGGGAGCACCAGATCGACTTGCGGCAGCCGCCGCTCCCGGCCGGCTGCGGCGGTTAAAGGTCTACAAGATAGGGAAAAGGTCCCGCACCGCTGAGGCTGTAAACGACGGACAGGCTCATTTTTCTGAATTTTGGAGGCGTTCGTTTTTCTTTTTTAAATTTTGTTTTTATTTGTGTTTACAACTTGAAAATCATGTGTAAAATAGTTTTAAAAAGTGTAAAACCAATCAATAAATAAATATTTAAAAAATCTAGCCGAAACGGTTCAAAATAAGCGAAGCTGTCGTCGATTTTGCTATCTGCCAGTTCCTAGAAATTTTCGAGAGAAACAGCTGATAAGCGAGGTTAGATTTGTTTTTAAATGAACAATTACATCATATTAAACCATATTCTATTCGTAGTTGCTTAAAAGAAACCTTTCCCATCACCTAAATGTTTAAAATCGACGAATCCACGTTTTGACTATTTAGGCCAGGTTTTACTGTTATTATGCAAGCTATATTGTCAGATTTGCATTTTCGGTTTATTTATTGCATCGTTGCTTTGTAAAATGCTAGAAATCAGGGTTCCAATCTATTTTATTCGACTAATGTTCGATTGAAGCGAGTCCTCGATTTTTGTCTTAAAATGAAAGAGTAACGGAGTTATTGCTTCCGAATTAGTGTTCTTCTGTTTTCTCATTCTCTTCTTATTTAAACATGCCATTTTGAGCACAAAATCTTTATTTTCAGGCCATGTCTTTCCGCGGAGGACGAGGTGGAGGTCGTGGTGGTGATCGAGGCGGAGGCCGTGGAGGTGAGTAAATTTTATTTCTCTCAGTTTGAACTCATTGAAATATTTGATTTTTCATTTCAAACTTTTTTTTGTTCAGGTCGTGGTGGTGGCTTCCGTGGAGGTCGCGGAGGCTTCGGCGGCAACCGTGGCTTCGACCAGGGACCCCCGGAGGAGGTTTGTTTTTGTTTCTACCTCATAATGGCATTTTAAATGCATCAGTACTTTAATCCAGTATTATTTAATTAAAGACCATTTCCAGGTGATCGAGGTCGGCTACTTCACCCACACCTGCGAGGACGATATCGTCTGCAACACTACCTGTGGAAAGATTCCCTACTTCAACGCCCCCGTCTTTTTCGAGAACAAGGAACAGATAGGCAAGATCGACGAGATTTTCGGTGGACCTCAGGATAACGTAAGAAGCTTCTTGATTTAATATACTAAGTGCTTTTTAGGGATTCTCCGTCACTCTCCAGAGCGGGATCAAAGCTTCATCATTTAAAGATGGACAGAAGTTGTACATTGACCCCGGAAAGCTGTTGCCCGTTGAAAGGTGAGTTTTAGATATAATTCTCGTAATTATAATATCTTATGATTTCTGACTAAACAACATATTTTAGGTTCCTCCCTGGAGCGCAGACCCGCGGACGTGGTCGTGGACGAGGAGGTGATAGGTATGTTTGTTCATCCTACTCTTTCCTTCATCATATTCTCCCGAGCTAATGATATTTTTGCAGGGGAGGTCGTGGTGGACGCGGTGGCTTCGGAGACCGTGGCGGACGCGGAGGCTTCGGCGGTGATCGTGGCCGCGGAGGAGGTAACCTCTCCCTTCATAAAACCTTATTCATTTCAATTTTAGGCGGATTCCGCGGAGGACGTGGCGGTTTCGGCGGCGATCGTGGAGGCCGCGGCGGGTTCGGCGGTGGACGCGGAGGCTTCGGCGACCGTGGTGGCTACGGAGACCGTGGAGGACGAGGCGGTTTCCGCGGCGGAGACCGAGGAGGCTTCAGCAAGCGTCCCTACGAGGGCGGAAACTCGGGTGGTGGCTTCAACAAGAAGACGAAATTCGACGAGTAAGGTGCAGACTCCTCCAATTTTGTACACACTACTCACTCCCCACAATCTCCTTGTTATGAGTTGTTGTTAGCGCCACGATTTGTTGTTGACTTGTTGTATTTGTTAAGTTGAAGATACACACGTTCCATGGTTTATTGTTTATTCTAAGGGCAAGTGGTGAACAGATCCTGGTAGGCGGGGCAGCCCATTCCCTTCACGGCCACCTGGTCCCAGATCCCTCCCAACGAGTCCTGGATTCCCCTTGCTACTGCCGGCAGCATTTCTCCTCCTTTAATGGCGATGCACTGAAATCACTTATTCTTTAGAAACTTAGCCTTTTTTACATAGGCTGGTGCATCGATTCCCGTTAGCTTTGGCATGAATATGCAGGAGATGCCAATCAAGGCATCAAGCGTGTCTCCAAACTTGTTGGTGAAGATGTCTGTAAATCCATTAGCAAGTGGCCTAGTTACCCCAGTTACTGTCATTAATCTTCTTGAATTTGTTGTAGGTCAAATGGCAGATGATGCACATAAGAGGAGTTGGCTGATTAGAATCCAGAATCTGGGCATTGTGCTCAGTGGCACATTTTTCAGTAACAGCTTCGATTCCTTTCATCTTCTCTTGACCGGCCATTCTTTCGACAATCTGGGTTACTGTGGTTTCGAGGTACTGTAGAATGGTACCTGGCACTGGGTGAGGGCGATATGACAACCTGGGAGAATTCCACATTCGTGATTCAGCAGAGATTGGATGACTAAAACAATAAATACAAGGTTGGGATCGAATTCTGCTCGTCGGATTGATGGTTTGGTGGGGGTGGTTCTTTTACCGTTCTGCCAGTACCTAAATTTCTCTCGACAGGTCGTTGGTGTACGATAAACCTTTTTTTAATTGTAATTGCTTTAATTGCATCTTTTAAATTTCTACATAGTAAAACGCAAATTAAAGGGACAGTCAGGGGCCTTTTCATTTCATTATGATAGGATACGGTCGTCCATTTTGCATATTCAAAAATGTTAAATTGTCTCGCGCACTCCTCATTTCCCTCAATGTCTCATTCAAATTTGAATGCCACTGAACGCAGGACACATTGACCGTCCGGGCCATCCGCACTTTCTGCGGATGGAAACCCGAAATCGGCTACTTTGAGGTTGAATATCTCAAAAACTAGGGATTTCCTACATAAGGTCCCAAAAAGTTTTTTGTACAGCTGAATTTTCTCTTTCATATGAGACAAAGTTGCAAAAGCCGCCTGACTGTCCCTTTAAAGCTAGGCAACAAAAAAGAAATGCCTCGAGCCGGATCGAACCCTGGTCGTGTGAATGATAATTGGACTGGTAATCTGCATGCCAGTTGACCCGGATCCCTTTTCTTATCAACGACTACAATTTTTCGGTGAGAATAATTTTGGATGAGACGCCAAAATTGATCGATGGTAGCTATTTGAATGTTGATCCGCTTCCAAATAGGTTGATTTCCTGACAATCATTGACAATGTTACTACATTCAGGCGGCAGGACCCTTGCCGCGACTGCCGATCTCGTACGGGTGTGAAACTAGCGGCTGCTACCATGTCAGACAACTAGAGTTTTCTGCGTCTTTTCAGGCGGGAACATTGAAAATTCGAAAGTGACGACCAAAAAAATCGATGGATTCGATGGACACGTAAACACCGTGCACGCAGTTCGTTAAAATTCCGTTTATCCACAAGTTCCATTCGGATGGAATGACCAAAAAATGGCATTTCAGATGCAGATTTCTCCAAAACGAAGCACTAAAACTCCAAAATATTATATAATTGCTTGAATAATTTTTCAAGCTCTTCAATATGAGATAAAGTCAAAAATGGTGCTTACGGTTCCTTTAAGGAAACCTTCGTTACTACTGCAGTTCCTATTCTATTCTAGGTCCCACAGCGCTTTTGTAGTTGGGGGAGGTTAAACAGTAGATTCGATGTTAAAACAACTCCAATTGCTTTCCTTTTTAGGTCTCTCTCTATATTTATCTCTCTCTCTCTATCTCTCTATCCCCTTTCTTTTTCTCTCTCTCTCTCTCTATCCCCTTTCTTTCTCTCTCTCTTTGTCTGTCTCTCTCTCTCTGTTTCTGTCTCTCTTGGTAACCCTGTCTTTATCTCTACCCATCTGAATTCTCCGTCTTTCTCTCCCTACCTTCAGTGGACTGTCCCTTGTTCCTCACATTCAGATGCAACTGGCAGGCGACACACTCGTCAGACAACTCCACCGGAGCGGCGGCAACCGAAGCAATTAGGAATAGTAGAGGCACCAGCATTGCGAAGGAGGAGACCATCGGACTGTGGCTTTGAATCGAAGCTTCCAATCGATGCCTCGTAACCAGGTGGCAGGAGCTTATCAGCGCTATTCCCCCCTGAACTCAGACCCCATTTGATAACATTCAAAGACGCAAGAGTCTATCTCACAGTTTATAAAACGACCAGAATAAATAAAGCAAGTGAACCACAGACGGAAACCCAAACAAATCAACTGGAATGCATCAGACGAAGGCGAAGAGGTAGCCGAGGCCCTTCAGGTAGCCGACGATCTCCTGGGCTCCCAGCTTCGACTCGCCGAAGAAACGGTCGACGAAGGTGATGGGCACCTCGCCCACCTTGAAGCCCTCCTTGCGGGCACGGAACATCATCTCCATCTGAAAATAGGGGGGTTAGGAAAAGAAATCAAAAAGGTTTTTGGTTTTATAAATTCTGCGCCTCTGGCCTACTTTTGCATCGTTTATCTAACTATCAGTCGCTTCTCTAACTCTTCCTGTGTAGCCAACCCTCCTTGTCTGCGTCTCTGATCCCACGAGTCCATGGTTTGAGCCATGTCTAACCGCTAGCTTAACCCTCGACGTCTCTAACCATGCGCTTCTCTGTCTCTTACTCTATTTCTCTGCGTCTATGATCCAGCAAGCCTACGTATTTATATCTTTAATTCTGCATGTCTGCGTCTCTAACCCTATTTGTCTGAGTCTCCGACCCTACATGCGCCTGCGTGTCTAACCCCCACGGAACTACACGTCTGTGTCTGACCACGCCAAAATTCCGCATGTCTGTCTGTCTAACCATACTTTTGGGTGCATGCGTCTCTAACAATCCATATCACCGTCTATAACCCTATTTAGATGCGTCCAAACGCGTCTGGTTCTCTGCCTCTGCATACCGTCATGGTCCTGTTATTGAATGGCTGCGTCTCTGACACAATTTTCGATGCCTCTACCATATTTCTGTCTCTAACATTCCTCAGGTCACTGTCTGCTTCTCTGACTCTCTCGGATACTTCTCCTCTATTTTTACAGACAAAACAGCTGTCTCTTCCCAACCGCACACCTGTCGTCCAGTAAACTCGAGATCAAAGTGCAAGCCTCAAATAAATGGCATTCCGCAGGATCTCGACCAAAAACTCTATCGGGGGATTTCTGATCTCAATTTGAGGGTCTCAATCTTCCTCTCGCAGGCTTCACTCAATCTTATTCGCTCTCTCGCGAAAAAAAAGAAATCTCTCGAAAAAGAGATCTCCAATCTCTCTCTCGCGAAAAATTGATCTCAATGGTCTCTCACCTGGAAGACGTATCCCTTGCTGACGCACTTTTCGATCAGTTTGGCGAGGACCTCCCTGCGGTAGAGGCGGAAGGAGCCGGTCAGGTCGGAGACTCCGGGTTGCAGGAGGAACTGAAAGAAAGAGGGTTTAAGCGGCCTTTGGTTGCCCAAAAGCGGTTCAAGCGGCCATTCGTTACCAAAAAGCGGCCTTTGGTTGCCATAAATCTCCTCACCTGAGCCACAAAGTTGGCTCCCTTGCTGATGACCTTGCGTCTGAGATCCCAACCGGACACTCCTCCTCCCAGACGATAGCGAGTTCCCGTCACAATGTCCAACTGAAATCTCCCCATTTCTTGTTTCAGAAACCCAGAAGACTACCTTTTCCTCCTCCTGTAGTTTGATCATCTCGGGGATGAACTTGGGGTGGTGGGAGAGGTCGGCGTCCATCAGAATGATGAACTCTCCCTTGGCTGACTGCAGACCATGGATGTAGGCGGTGCCCAAACCGAGCTTGCCCGGACGCGGGCGAAGGATGATCTTGTCCTTACCGTACTCCTGGAAATAACATGATTGATATACGGTACTTTTATTAAAAATATAATAATGATCCTTTAAAATTGATTTAAACCCCCAAACTGTTATATATTTTAATGAGATAAGTTAAAAAGTCCCTGACGGTCCTTTAAAATTTCTCTCTCTCACCTCCTGGAGTCTCTCAGCCACTTGGAGTGTTCCATCGGGGCTGTTGTCGTCGATGATGATCACCTGATGACATATTTAGATTGAAAACAGTCCTTTAACCCACTTCGTAGTCAATGTCCTTGAGGTGCTTCTCCAGGAGCCAGATGCAGATCGGCAGGTTCTCCTTCTCCTCGAAAGTGGGCAGCAGGATAGAGTACTTGGGCGCCATTCTGATTTTTTAATAGTTATAATCAACATCTTAAAGGGGAAATAGGTATTAAAGTGTAGAATACACTTTCAAAATTGCATTAAAATGGGAAAAAAGTAAACTCTTTAATGCAAACAATAACAACTGCCTAGCGGGAGAGAGGGGGGATGGAGGGGCTTATTTGGATTTTCCACCAGAGAAGAGCTTCATGTAGTCGTCGGCTTGGAAATTGTCGTCGATCACTTCCTGAAAAAAATAGTTTAATTTTGGGGAAACATGGGGCAGAAGGAGAAGAATCCAGTAAGAAATTGGTCGAGGGTTCGGATCCACCACTCTTGACTCGCTTTTTGGCAAACAAAGGCCGCTTGATCTACTTTTTCGAGAGATCGGATGGGACATGGGACAGCCGAAAAAGGATAAACGGCTACGAACCTGTACAATCTTCTTGGCTTTGGGTTTCCTGGCGGCCAGTCTCTGGCGCCTGTCGTCGTCGGAAAGGGACTTCAAATCGATCGGTAGCTGGACGATCTAAAAAACAGAAGACAGTTATGGGAAAACAGTGTTTTATTAGGAAATTGGGCAGTGAAAGATATGAATGAATGTAAACATTACAGTAATCCTGAGTTTTGTAAGAGTGTAAATAAGTGTGCAAAAATCCGAAATATGCCCATGTGCCCCCGTGAAATTGAGAGGTTTACCCCGATATTACGGTGGTTTCTGCCAATTCTGGACCTCATGGCTGCCTATATTAACCAATTAGAATGTGATATGCTAATGAGAAATGCTAATGAGCTGCTACCTTTCCTATTTGGAAGGAACCACCGAACCAATGGAACTGTGACAGAAAAGGGAGACACGTACTTAGTGTATCCTTCTAGAAGGGTACGCTAAGTGAGTAATTAGGTGAAAATATGCTAAATTGTGGTACGTGAAAGTCCACGTGCCGTGAAATCGTCGGCGAGAAGGCCATTGTCACCTTCCTACTGCCCGTGGGCGGTTCTACCAAGTTGTAGCACCAACCACGATGTCCATGGATTCTATAACAATGCTTCTTCATCTATTCCTGCTCTTCTGCATCACTTTGACAATCGTCTTCCAGTGTGGGAAGAAAAAGAAGGTTCGTATCTTCCTCTTCCATAGCTTGGCCATCCCTTCCTTTCCAAAGAAGTCAATTTCAGGACGAAGAAGACGGCGACGATGACACCAAGCAATCGGGGAAGAGCAAGATGAAGAAGACCGACGAGGAGGAGGAGGACGAACCACCGAAGAAGTCGAAGACCACCACTCCTGCGAAGCCAGCCACTCCGGCCGCCCCCGCGAAACCTGCCGCTGCCCCAGCTGCTGCTGGCCCCAAAGCCCCTGCCGCTGGAGGAATGGCCGGCACGCACGACCCCAATTACCAGACTCTCGCCGGAGTGGGTGGAGACTGCTTCGGAGCGGACAAAGGAGGCGGAGCCGGAGCTGCTGGAGGAGCCCCGAAGGCCCCCGCTGCAGGAGGAATGGCTGGAACTCACGACCCCAACTACCAAACATTGGCTGGAGTGGGAGCCGACTGTTTCGGAGCGGACAAGGCTGGCGGTGGTGGTGGAGGAGGGCCTCCGAAGGCTCCTGCCCAAGGGGGAATCGCTGGTCTGAAGAAATGGAGAGCCAAAATTGACAAAGTTTTCAGGAACGCATGATCCGAATTACCAGACGTTGGCTGGACTGGGAGGGGACTGTTTCGGAGCGGATAAGAAGGGTGGAGCTGGAGGACCTGCGGCACCGAAGCCGGGAGCTGGAGGAGTGGCCGGTACTCACGACCCGAACTACCAGACCTTGGCTGGAATCGGAGGGAATGAATGCTTCGGGCAGACAAGAAGGGAGCAGCCGCCGGAGGGGCTGGAGGCCCGAAGGCTCCTACGAATCAGGGACAGAAGGCCGGCACCTACGACCCCAATTACCAGACGCTGGCTGGAATCGGAGGAAACGAGTGTTTCGGAGCCGATAAGAAGGGAGGAGCTGGAGCGGCTGGAGCAGGCCCTAAAGCCCCTGTGAACCAGGGAGCCAAGGCTGGAACCCACGACCCTAATTACCAAACTCTCGCCGGAATCGGAGGAAACGAGTGCTTTGGAGCGGATAAGAAGGGAGGGGCTGCGGGAGGAGCGGGGCCTAAAGCTCCCGTGAATCAGCAGCAGAAGGCAGGAACCCATGATCCGAACTACCAAACGCTGGCCGGAATCGGAGGGAATGAGTGCTTCGGGGCTGATAAGAAGGGAGCTGCGGGAGCCAAGCCGGCTGCAGGCAAGCCCCAGGCCCCTGTCAACAAGGTATCTCCACCCTGAAGATGAGGCTAATTTGAATTTCAGGCGGCCAAGGCAGCCACGTACGATCCGAACTACCAGACATTGGCTGGAATTGGAGGCAACGAATGTTTCGGAGCCGACAAGAAGGGAGCTGCTGGAGGTGGAGGAAAGCCGCAGGCTCCGGTGAACAAGGTAGCTTTATAGTGGAGCGAATTCTAATTTTGGGATTTAGGCGGCCAAGGCGGCGACCTACGACCCGAACTACCAGACGCTGGCCGGCATCGGAGGGAACGAGTGCTTCGGCGCCGATAAGAAGAAGAAATTCTAGTAGAATAAAGAGTCAGGGAACAGGGGTTTCTGGTTATTTGGGGTTGTAATTGTTGTTTTTGTTTCTGCTGTTGTTGTGTCGAATTGTTAATGCTTTTTAAGACATTGAGTGATTTCTGTTAATACTTGCATGTACTTAGTATCCAGTAGGCATCTGTACTTTGTAACCGTCTCGCACCAACGCTTTTCCAGCACTTTCTCGTTGATTTGTAGCTAGCCAACTGGTTAATAGCCAATTCTCTCTTTATTGCTTTACTTGTCCCTTTTGCTACTAGTTACATGCTGTAGTTACTTCGAGATACCGTAATTAGGCAAAATCGATCGAAAATTACAAAACCTTTCTTTTCTTTCTTTCTTGCTTGATTTCTCAGTGTTTGTCCAACCGTTTGCTTCATTTTTCGCGTTTTAGTGCTCGCCAGTAAATATGATTGACACGGTAAAAAATAAAATAGCTTGTTTACAATTACAAACCTGTCTGGGTTCGGCGGCCCTGATTTCGACGGTGGATCCGTCGGGCCTCATCATGCCCACCGGGTAGCGGAGGAGGTACTGCTGCCTGGCCACACCGCCAAGACTCGCCCTCCACGCGTTGCACCTCACTGGAAATACCCTCGATTAATTAGGAATATTGGATAGCAAAATAAACAGTGATAGTTCATTATGTTCAACAATCCTTAAGTATTCCATAACCATTTGCTACAGAACCCAACAAATTTGCTTCAGAAACATGGTTTGGGTAAATTTGGCGTTCAGGGGTCCCGCCACGAACTAATCGCTTTTCAGAATTCAAAGGACCGTCGTCTGTGGTCCCACATAGAAAAGCCAATTTGCATGTGTAAAAATATACTTTCCTACAAACCTGCAGCGATTTGGGACGTCCCGGAGGCTAAAAGTGAGGAAGACTGGGCGACGAGGCGACAAGCCATGGCACCTTAATCTTCAATTTAAAGGACGTAAATCAATAAAACAAAGGCAATTTACAAGGTAATTAACCAAATATACACAAAGAATGCAGGGAAATGAATAATTTATGCGCTGAAAGAGTTCAAAATACAATGGAATTACTCGTGGAAGATGGCTTCGATGTCTCTGGCGAGGGAGAGGAGGGAGGAATCCTGGAGATTGCAGAGGATCACAACGCAGATGCCGGAGGCAGAGGCAGAAGAGGGGTCCTGGGCAGTGGGACGGATCAGAAGGACGGAGGAGGCACCCACGGCGGCACCCGTATGGTACCACAAAGAGCAGCTGTCACTGAAATGGAGATTTTAGATTTCATGATGTGGCAGATGAATATTGGGACACCGTAGTCCTAGAGATTACCAGAAAGGGGAATGAGGTCGCCAGAAAAAAAGCGGAAAGCGGCCTGAGGTCACCAGAAAAAGCCGAAAGCGGCCTGAGGCCGCAGGGAAAAGTAGAAAGTAGTCGGCCAGAAGTTGCCAGAAAAAAAGCGGCATAAAAACAAACCGTCCAAATCCCTCGATCCCATCGACCCTCATCCATCCGAGGGCGGCGGTGGAGTCCCTTCCGGCCGAGAGCTCGCCCTTCCAGAAATCGGCCAGAACTTCCTGCTTCAAAAAGCCCTCCATTCCGTGATAGCTGGAATTGTTAAATTGGAATATTTTCCATTGGAAAGATGCCGAAAAGTGACAAGATTGGCACGCAACATTCCAAATTAGACGCACCTGCTGAGGTAGTTATTGGCAAGTTTGAGCAAATCAACGACGTTCGAGAGGAGCCCTCCGCCGGCCCATTTGTACGAGTTGTCCACTTCCTGGCAATTTTCCAGGACTCCGTTCTTCCTGACGTAGTAACTGGAAAGGTAGCGGTTACAGTAATCCATGTATTACAGTAGGATACAAAATCTATTGGCTACAGTAACCTAGAGTAGATCAAATATCCTACCTGGCTCTGTTGGGAATGACGCTCTTGTTGACGTCCAGATGCGTATTGCGGAGCTCCAGACGGGCGCAGAGCTGTCGGACGAGGGTGGGAAAGTTCTTTCCGCCGGCCTTTTCCAGCACGGCACTCACCAACGTCAAACCGTGCGTCGTGTAACTGAAAATAGAGATTTCTTACAGGACAGGCCAATTTAAAGGACTACTCCGTAATTTTAAAGGATTTTAAAGAACCCACTTGAATTCGGTGCCCGGAGCGGCCACCAGGTCATCATCCTGGAACATCTTCAGCGCATCGGTGACCGAGGGATAGTTGACGTTCGAGAGGAACTCGGCGACTTGGGTGTTGTTGTTCGCCGGATCTTCCAGGTCCTTTTTACCATTTTTCTGCAAATAAATAATTATTGTCAGTTCAAATTTACTAATTTGCATATTTAGCGACAAAAGTCAATCGATAAACTATAAAATTAAAGGGCTAAACGTTCAAAAACAATATGTAACGTCAGTTCTAATCAGTTGCGTACTTTTCCACCACATTTTCTATTAAACGTCAGCTGGCATAGGTTTACTGTAGTTGTTTGTTAGGGTCTTAATTTTCTTGTTTTCCTTATTATTTTATGTGTTTTAATATGTTTAAACATTATTAAATTGAATTTAAGTGAAATACAGACGTAGTTCCACTTAATTTGGCGCGTTCAAGCGTAAAAATAGCCCCTGGAAATCTTTAAAAAAAATCTTTATTATTTAGTTTATTGTACAGATTTAGGGGTTTGGTTCAACCCGCAGTGGTTTAAATGCTATACTTTCTTTATATTGCACCAAAACTTAAGAAAAATAGTGATTTTTCGGCATAAAATCGATTTTTTACTTCTGCAAAGGACGCAAACATTTTGGATGATTTCTAATTCACTTTCTAAGAGTTTTCGGCTATTTTAACATATTCCTGGGTTTCACTGCGAAAATCTGGTAAAAATAGCTATTTTCATAGTAAATACTGAACTTTGATCTCCTAATGACAGAGATCACCCCACCCGTCTGTACTATGTTTACACCCTCCGCCTCCAAATTTCGCAATATCGATTTTGCATTTCGTAAATCCCTCCTTTCTTTTTGTTTCTCTCTCCAATATTCTAATAAAACGAGAGAAATGTTGCAGATGGCTTCCCGACTTGTCGCCAATTCGGCCCGTCTCGCTGTACAGGCCCGCCAGCCTGTCCAAATCTCCACCGCAAAGTACCACGAAAAGGTAATTTTTAACTTTTTAAAAGCTTTAAAGCTTAAAAAAATACAAAATACATTAATAAATACAAATTTTTAGGTTATTGATCACTACGAGAACCCGCGCAATGTGGGTGCCCTGGACAAGAACGACCCCATGGTCGGCACCGGAATCGTCGGAGCCCCCGCCTGTGGTGACGTCATGAAGCTCCAGATCAAGGTATTTTTTGCCCAGACCTTTAATTTTGTATTTTTACGGGTTAGGGTACTTTGATAATTGCGTACGGTGCGTTAATGAGATTGTTTAGGTTGATGAGAACGGCAAAATCATCGACGCCAAGTTCAAGACGTTCGGCTGTGGCTCGGCCATCGCTTCGAGCAGCCTGGCCACCGAGTGGATCAACGGAAAGACCATCGAATACGCCGCGCAGATCAAGAACGACCAGATCGCCAAGGAACTCTGCCTCCCGCCTGTCAAGCTCCACTGCTCCAGTACGTAGCAGGAAAATGTTTACAGGACTGGGACTTGTGGTCCTGCCACGTAATGGAAACTTTGAAACTCGCAAACGGTGACGTCATGGCATGATGACAAAATGGTGGTTTGGTCTAAAGGACTGCCGCCTCTTGTCCTCTCACCAAAGGTTTCCTTTTTCAAAATCGTGATAGATGTCCGGCTATTTAAAGGACTGAGTACCCTTTTCGGGCTGGGACCTACACTGCGTTGCAAAAGTATAGGTTCACCCCAATTTTTCCAGAATTTGTTAAAACGGCAAGAGTTTTTCGTTTGAGGGAAAAAGTAGTCATATTGTTGTCAAAATGGACGACCCTTGACATCCTGGTTGATTGGTTTCATCTGCATGCGCTCAAGTTATTCAAACTTTGCGAAAAAAGGGTGTTGCAAAAGTTTAGGTTCACTCATGAAAAACGTTTGTTTCTAAGGAGACAGATACAGATTAAGCGGAATTTGGCATTCAAATAATTGGAAGGGGTCGCCATGCAAGAATTGCGCACCTATCGGCTCATCTGTTCAAGCTATCAACGGCTGAAGGCGCGTTTCTGTTTTTATCCAAATCATGATTTTAAATAGGCAAAAACCTCAAAGTCTGTTCGATAACGTTTCCAAGGATCTTTCTAAACTTTAGAAAAAACCGTGATTCCGAAAAAATGTGTTTTATCTGTTTTTATTCAGCAAAAACGACCTCCCCTTACAACAAAGAGCATCATTTTCTGTGTTCAGGAGCTTCCCGTAGGAACAGATTCAGCAAATTAGCGTTGAAAAGTTTTCGTTGTATACACAAAATTACGCTGAACACCTTTGCTTCGTTTTTAATATCACCAGACAGAAACACAATCTAAGAACATTTGAGTTAGCCAAAAAGAGCCATTTTATGCATGTTTTCAAACGATTTTCAATCTTCGCAACTGAACGGTGTCTGCATCGAAGTGTACTTTATCTACAGCATACCTGCACTTTACATTGATGTTTCAGAAAAGATCTAAACGAAAAAAATCATATTGGGACAAAATCTGTTCCTACGGGAAGCTCCTGAACACAGAAAATGATGCTCTTTGTTGTAAGGGGGGGTCGTTTTTGCTGAATAAAAACAGATAAAACACATTTTTTCGGAATCACGGTTTTTTCTAAAGTTTAGAAAGATCCTTGGAAACGTTATCGAACAGACTTTGAGTTTTTTGCCTATTTAAAATCATGATTTGGATAAAAACAGAAACGCGCCTTCAGCCGTTGATAGCTTGAACAGATGAGCCGATAGGTGCGCAATTCTTGCATGGCGACCCCTTCCAATTATTTGAATGCCAAATTCCGCTTAATCTGTATCTGTCTCCTTAGAAACAAACGTTTTTAATTAGTGAACCTAAAATTTTTCAACACCCTTTTTCGCAAAGTTTGAATAACTTGAGCGCATGCAGATGAAACCAATCAACCAGGATGTCAAGGGTCGTCCATTTTGACAACAATATGACTACTTTTTCCCTCAAACGAAAAACTCTTGCCGTTTTAACAAATTCTGGAAAAATTGGGGTGAACCTATACTTTTGCAACGCAGTGTACTTCGCAACAATTTAAAGGACTAGTTACCTTGATTCCCAGCAAGAAAATAATAGAAATTATTTTGTTATTTAATTGACTAATTAATTAAACCCTTGTTTCCAGTGCTGGCCCAAGACGCCATCCAGGCGGCCCTCAACGACTACAAGAAGAAGCAGACGCAGAAGTCGGCCGTGGCCTAATCTCCGCCGACTGGTTCCTTGTGAGATACGTGTAAGATCCCCGCGCGTAGGTCTGTGTAGATTTCTATTCACTCACGTTGTTACATATGAGATATTTGTTTGTCGAAAATAAATGCTACTTAGTTTAGAGCTTTAACTGTTAAACTTTTTTGCTAATTGTTTAAGGTATTCCATAGTTTAAGGAATTCTTCCGGACCCACTTTCTCATAATGGCGGATGCCTCCGGTGTGGCAGAGGAGCTGCCTGGTGGTGATGTCCACATCCTGCCCGTTGAACTTCTTCTTGGGGAAATCGGGCAAATAGGTCTGGAAATGCCTTTAGACTACTTTTTAAAGGACTATTTGATTCTCATACTTCTTAAGCTACTTCTGGAACACAATTTAAAGGACTAATTCTTTCCGAAACTACAGTAATCACCTGAATCGGCCTGTGCAAGTCCAATTTGCCGTCTTGGACCAGGGTGGCTGCGATCGTGGCGGTGATGGGCTTGCTGATACTGGCAATCCGCATGACCTGAAGGAGGGAAATGGGTCTCGAAGGGAAGGAGGGGGTTACGGTATCGGAGGTGCAGGGGGTACCCGTTTCTACGTTGGAGTAGCCGAAGCCACGGGACCACACACGGTGGCTGTCTACGGTGACGCCGACGGAGGCACCGGGGATACCGGCGGTTACCTGGAAGAGAGGGAGGGTTAGAGAGAGAGAGAGACAGAGAGAGATAATTTTAAGAACGGAACATTTGTTAAAATTTCTTTAGAGAGAGAGACAGTTATAGAGAAAATGTAATTAGAAAGAGGCAGTTAGAGAGAGACAATGATAGAGATAGAGAGCGGGAGAGAGAGACAAAGAGAAAGAGAGGGAGAGTTAGAGAAAGACAGTTAGATAGAGATTTAGAGGGAAAGTAAGGGAGAGAGGTAAGTAGAGACAGGCAGACAGAGAGATAGAGAGAGAAATAGAGAGAGAGGCAGTTAGAGAAATGAATAAGAGTCGAATAATTTGACCTACCATGTGCCTATTGACGAGATGCGTCGCCTTCTCAATCTTCCTCATCAACTCCTCTCTCTTCCTTCCCTTTCTCTCCGAAAACGAAGGGCCAACCGAAGCCGCCCCGAAGCTGAGAGCAGCCGCAGAGGCGGCGTACACCCAACCACGTCCCATCTGACCTAAACTCATCATTACAAAATACATACAAATATTATAAGATATTCGAAATGAAATACAAGTTTCTCAAAAGAAAATACAAGTAGAGATTCAAAGTTTATTCCTCTTCTGTCTCAAAATCACGGCATTCTTCCTGGACGGTATCGAAGAGGGCATCGACGTCTTTCATGATTCGGTCGGCTTCTAGGCGGGATGCTACGAGGAAGACGTGGCAGATGCACTGGCCACTGTCTTCGCGAGAGCGTTCGATGATGGAGCAGTGGTATCTAGAGAGAGGGTTAGAGAGAGAGAGAGAGAGAGAGAGAGAAAGAGAAAGAAAAGAGATACTCACTTTCCAAAGCCATCGTCGAAGGCGACTGTGAAAAGAACGTTTAGGAGAGGCACTCGTGAGAGAGTGAGCTTTCTGTCTGGTGTCATAATCTGCATTCCGTATTTGGAGAGCCCCACTATCACCTGAAGTCCCTATTCTGTTTGTTTCTTTCCTTTCTTTCTTTCTTTCTCTCTCTCTCTCTCTCTCTCTCTCTCTCTCTGTCTATCTCTCTCTCTCTCTCTCTCTCTCTCTCTCTCTCTGTCTATCTCTCTCTCTCTCTCTCTCTCTCTTTGTCTTTCTCTCTCTCTCCTTCTCTCTCTCTCTCTCTGTCTGTCTATCTCACTCACTCTCTCTCTTTCTCTCTCTAACTCTCTACCCACCCTCTGCGTCTCCCTCACATCCCTGGCCAGTTTCCCCTCCAACTGGGCGTTCTCCACTTGGTCGATCACCTTCTCCTCATTCGATCTCTCAGATTCCCTCACAACTGGGGCATCCCTCCCTCCATTTTCCACCGGAGGACATTGGAGATAAACAACGGTGGTTCCAAAATAGTGAGCTAGATGCTCGAACATGAATAATAGGAGTATCCGCTCCGTGCGAACGCAGAAAGTAAATAGAGATAAGAGAGCCCGATTTTAACGGGGAAATTACATTAATTGTGGTGGATTATAATCATTTTAAAGTAATTTGACATATTATTTATGTATTTTTCTGTAAATTAGCATAGAACAATAGAAAAAAGAGGCTAAATCCAGCTCCATATACGTTACTTTCCCACAGCTGTTTCACGCATTCTCACGTTTCAACAGAAACCGCGCTCCAATGCACTGGCAGTCCTTTAAGGTTCTGAGTTTGGATTTTTGTCATCGTTTTATTTTCCAGCTCATTTTCTGACGTTTTCCAGCTTATTTTTCATTTAAATGTTTTAAAGAGTAGTATATTAGTATTAATAGTGTATTTTACAATCTTTTCAATGTAACATTGGTGTAGAATGAAGGATTTTGAGGGAAATGGGCGATTTGGTGTTTTGAACGAATTTTACTCGGAGAAACTGTTTCAGCTTCTACTTTTTGTTTAAAGTGTTCCTATACAAGAAATATATACATCTTGAACTTTGTTTTAGCTTTAAATTCTGATTTTTTCTGGCGGTTTTTCGTGTTTTATAACTTTTGTAAAAACTAACAACTAGAAACTAATGTTCCTTGTTTTCAGATATGTTCCTGACTCGCAGTGAGTACGACCGTGGAGTGAACACCTTCTCCCCCGAAGGACGTCTCTTCCAAGTCGAATATGCCATCGAGGCCGTAAAGGTAGGTCATTTTCCCACTTTTTTGACCTTATGGATCTCTTAGGGCCTTAAACTGCTCAAAAACACGTTTATGCAACCAAAAATGTTGATTTCAGCTCGGTTCCACCAGTATCGGTATCCGCACCACCGAGGGAGTCCTCCTGGCCGCCGAGAGACGCTCCACCTCCAAGCTGATGGTCAACGACGCCATTGAGAAGATCAGCAAGCTCGACGACCACATCGGTTAGTCTCCCATCATTTTTCTAGCTTAAAATCCGATTTAGGCGTCACATTCGCCGGCCTGATCGCCGATTCCCGTACCCTGGTCGAGCGGGCCCAGATTGAGGCCAAGAACTACTGGTTCACCTACAACAGGTTTGTTTTTATATTGGAATTGTTTTTATCAAGATTGTTTCAGAAAAATGAGGGTGGAGGACGTGACGCAGTCCGTGGCCAACATTGCCCTGCAGTTCGGAGATGACGACGTGAAGGCCTCCATGTCGCGTCCCTTCGGAGTGGCGATGCTCTTCGCCGGTGTGGACCAGGATGGACCCCGCCTCTTCCACCTCGACCCCTCCGGAACCTTCATCAATTGCAAGGCTAAGGTACGCTTTTGATGTCCTCTTCTTCAAGTATTATGGTTCAGTCGATTGGAGCCGCTAGCGACGGAGCCGAACAGAACCTGAAGGACCAGTACCACGATAACATGACGCTGAAAGAGGCGCTGAAGGTCTCCCTCGCCATCCTCAAGCAGGTCATGGAGGAGAAGCTCAACTCGGCCAATGTGGAGGTCGTCGTCATAAAGCCATGCAAGGATAGCAAGGGTACGTGGAAAATGATATGGTACCGATTTTCTGGCGAGACTCGAGGTTATTTGGAATCCTGGCACCCACATATGCAAAAGTTGCCCTTCTGCTTCCTTGTGCGTTGTTATGAAATCGAGGCTTCTTTAGGGATTTCCAATCGTTGGTCTCCACGAAAGCATTTGAAAATACTGAGACCAAATAATTCTTGCAGGTCGCCAAATCGGAGCATTCGAGCGCGTCACCAACGCCGAGCTGGACACCGTCATCAGCTCCCTGTAATCCCCCGAACCCGTCGTCCCTGTGGATCGAATTCGCTGTCGGTTTCTCATCAATGTATGCCGGTTTTTATTTAAATAAATCGTATTTACGTGGACTGAAAGAGTATTTTCTTCATTTTTGGTAGCCCTGCACTTGTCGGCGGCATGGCATGTGCGTTGTGCTGGTTGCAGATTTGCCGCCGTGCCGGCCTCGTTCTCCCTGTGCACACGCTTGGATAACACATCGAAGTTAGCGCGGGTGTAATTGGAGTTTACGCTCAAGTTGGCTGTGCAATCACCCGCCACTTGCCCTCACACACGGGCAGACTTGTAGTTGCGATGGGCTGGCCCGGAATTGGAATATGGTCACTGCCGTCTCTGATCGCTATCTCTGCTTCTCTAATATTCATCTTTTCGTGTGTCTCCTCCATCTCCCGTATCTTCGTCTCTAACCATTTTCTCTGCGTCTCTTTCCTTTTGCTTTTGCGTCTGACCTTTATCTCTGTCTCTATGATTCTGCGTCTTTGACCATGGACACTTGCGTTTCTGACGTTTATATCTGCGTCTCTTACCATCTACATTGTCTGCGTCTCATCACTTCATCTTGTAATTCCACGTTTCTAACCATCTGAATGATTATCTCTGCGTCTCTGGCCTCCATCTCTGCATCTCTGACCACACATTCTCCCTGCCTCTCACTCACCCTGTTTTTGCCTTCCTTGTATCCGCTTGGCATCCCTGTTCTCCGTCTCTCACTTTCTCTGCATCTCTAACTCTCTTTCTCTGCGTCTATAACCATACTTCTCTCTCTCTCTCCCTCTCTCCCTCCCTCTCTCTGCGTCCCTTTCAATGTGCATCTGCGTCTGTAACCCTCTGAATCTGCGTCGCTAACCCACAGGTCATTTTGGACATGTCACATGGCCAAGACACACCTCTCTGACCCAAATCCCTGAGCAACTCACATCTATCTGCGTCTCTGACCCTCTGAATCTACGTCATTGACCAAATTATTCCTAATTGAACGATAGATTCTACCGGGAAACCCTAAGCTCCTCCTCACACAGTGTTGACGGTAGGCGTTTCATCATAAGTACGAAGGGCAATGTGTTGCCCTAACTGAAAGTTCCCTTGTTCTTCAACCTACCGCCGTTTTGAGGAGGCTCTCTGGCTCTTCATAAATCACTATCTCTTCTGCCGCGAATAGCCACTACTTTCTCTCGCGAGCACTCTCTCCCAAGACTAACAATTAGCAAGGTTTCCGGTTGATTTCCGGCTGAGCATAATTATGGTCGTGTGATCTGCTGGTTGAAAGAGCAGGTTCTCATAATCTGAAGTACTCTTAAAGATTCTTAAGGACTCTTAAACTTTCAGACCTAAAGAGAAAGAATTCTTCTTTGTCTCCTAAAATGCTTTTCGCATATTAATTTTCGGCAAGCTATCTCGGGCTCCATAAATCATACTTTTTCAGCCCCGAATAGCCACTATCCAGAAATCTCGCGCGGAGCACTCTCTCCCAACAAGCTGCAGGATTTCCGTTTGGGGGTAATTATATTCCTGCAAAAACTTCTGTTGCATAGTAGCACAAAGTTCTCTGTTTATTGCAAAGACTGAGAATTTTTTGCACGTCCCTATAAAAGAATCATCAGGGACCTCATTTCGAGTTGTTTTTGCCTATTGTGCGTTACTGTATGCGGTGGAACTACCCTTGCCGCGGCCGCCGATCTTGTACGGGTGTGAAACTCGTGGCGCTACCATGTCAGGCAACCCGAGTTTTCTGCGTCTTTTCAGGCGGGAACATTGAAAATTCTAAAGAGAAAAAGAGAAAAAAAAATGCAGATTTCTCCGAAACGACGCATATAAACCCTAAAGTGCTATATATATTTCTAAACTACTTTTAAATATCTTTAATATGACATAAAGTTAAAGGTCCCTGACGGTCGCTTTAAATACTGTAAAAAAAGTTTCTATACTTCATTTCTCTGAAAGAAATTTAGAAACTTGCTTGTTTAGCAGTTTGCAAAACTGCACTACTCCCACGAAGCCCGTTCCCAAAGTATGTTCACTCTCCGTGGAAACGGAGTTCTTTTTCCGGAAGGCAATTAGCCGTGTCCGGGGGAGAGGACCAACATTTCCGGCTAGGTTTACATTTAGAGGATTAGTCTTTGGCATCTAAGACGGTTGTGCCCTTTCGCACGTCAGACATCAAATAAACTAAGACTAACGTCAGGTTAGGGATTAGTCATAGATTTAAGGGAGACTATGAATAGTGAAAGATAAATTTACGTCAGAACATTATTCATAGTGTTTCGAGCTGACTCACTTTCTCTCTAGGGAGAGACAGAGAGAAAGAGAGAGGTACAGATAGACAGAAGCCAAAAGAGATGGAGGAGAGATAGAAATAAAAATTTGAGAGAGAGAGAGAGAGAGATACTTCCTGGTCCATAATTCATTTTCTCCTGATGTCTTCAAGAACAACGTCGTCTTCATTGTTCCTCCCTCCCTGCGCTTTCATTCTTCTTTCTAAATTAGGGTATGGGATTAGATTTACGACGCCGCATAGTAATTTTTCACTCATAATAGCCACCGTGAAAGAGAAGAACAAAAGGGGGAAATGGCTACCATTTTTGAAGCATCCTCTCTCTCCGTCTCTAAAGTTTTTCTCTTGAACCCCATGGTATTCTTTTATTACTTGTTATTACCTTATGGAGTTTCTAGAAATACATTTGTATTTAAGTTTCAGATGATATTTGGCCTGAAAATGTAAAGTGTTATGCCAAAATAAGCACCCGTCAACATAGTAAAGGACGATGGTCAGAGAACAAGAAAAAAATTGTGATTGTGTTTTTTTAAAGGAAGTCACACATGCATACACTTACACATTTACACACAAACACACATTCTCACACGCTCATGGAGTCACAGAGTCACACATACACACACAATATGTATCTCTCTCTCTTATTCACCCTCTCTCCCTCTTAGTCACCTCTCTCTCACTTACACTCCCTCATTCTCTCTGTCTCTGTCTCTATCTCTAAATCCCTCTGTTTCCCGTCGACGTAAAAGAGAGAGAAAGAGAGAGAGAGATAGATACAAAGAAGGAGATAGAGAAAAACAGAGAAAAAGAGAGAGTAATCCATAACGATTTGGAGGAAAACATCTCTAACGTCATAATACCTATTATTGCTCCAAATATACCATTTCCCCATTTTCCCCATTGAACCTAAAATCCAATTTTCTCGTAAACGCATGTTTTCCCTGCCTTGTTAGTTTCTAAGAATGCTGTCTCCCATGCCCCTGCCCTTTCAGTTTCTGAAAGGACTGCTTTCCCAGACACCCTTTGACAGGATGTTCATTTAAACTTCTTTTCATAGCAGAACAAGACCAAAACAAGTCTAATTGCAAAAATATTTGGAAAACAGAGTTCTGTTGTTAAAGTTGGTCCACTCACTTGCGTCTTCGTGACGTTTCCGTACATCACTGACCATAAATTTCACGCCTGGTTAGAGGTTGCCTCTGTTTTTGAGCCACGTGTCAACATTTCCCTATTCAGTGTCATCTCTGTTCCCCCCGTGGTCTTACAAATTGTGGCCCTCGTTGTGTATTCCAAGCCTATTTATTTTGCACTGGCAACGACGCGATGGAGGAAATGCAATCACGTCGTTTTCAGCAGGGAATACCCCGCACGCACCGCCCACTTCATCTTTCATCCGAGACCAGGGGGAGGGACACCTCCGATTCTCCTCTCTCTCTCTCTCTCTCTCTCTCTCTCTCTCTCTTTTTTTTAAATCTCTTTCTCTCTGTCTCTTTGGCGCTCTCTCTTTCTTTTTTCTCTTTTTCTCTATATTTATCTCTATACCTCTCTCTCTCTCTCTCTCTCTCTCTCTCTCTCTCTCTCTCTTTTTTTTAAATCTCTTTCTCTCTGTCTCTTTGGCGCTCTCTCTTTCTTTTTTCTCTTTTTCTCTATATTTATCTCTATACCTCTCTCTCTCTCTCTCTCTCTCTCTCTCTCTCTCTGTGTCAATAATCCACTTTCGGACTCCGTCACACCTTCGTTTCATTTATTATGAATAATCGGTAGGGCATTTTATTTATAAAAAGTGACCTTCACGCTATGAGGGAATTCACTCCTCATTCTCCCACAGTTTTTGGTTTACAACCTACGTATTTCTGATTTATCACGAATATAAAACTAATCTGTTTACCTCAATCGGGAAGTTACAGTCACCAAATTAGAGAGTAATTACCTTAACCCTGAACTCTTATCTCACTATTTCCACATTGTTTTTCAAAGTTTACTATGATTAGTTGGGACGTGGTCAGTTTCTACCTCCTATCTTTCTCTCTCTCTCTCTCTCTCTCTCTCTCTCTCTTTATTCCAAGAGAAAGAGAGAGAGAGAAAAGATTCCCCTAGTTTCAGAAATGCGTGTCTTCTTCCTCCTCGCCAGTTTCTTCCTCCTCGTCACTTCACAGTTTATGGAAGAGAAACGAAGCGCCATGGGAGGGTGGGTTTTGAAATTGCCTTGTTTAGACCTAGCGCCCTTTAATTCGCCGACTTGTTCATAACCAGAGATCATGCGAATTGCATCTCTGGATTCTAATTTTAACCCATGGAAATATAAGGAAAACTAGAGAGAGAGAGAGAGAGAGAGAGAGAGAGAGAGACAGAGAGAGAGAGACAGAGAGATAGAGAGAGAGAATACTCCCATAACAATAATTCTAAGCCCATTTTCCAATCCCATTTCCAGAAGTGCCTTCGGTGGATTAGACCGAATCCCATTGTCCGTCCTCCGTAAGTACTACGCCACCAATAACCAGCAGAAGAGAGCCCTCAGGAACAATTACGGTAGGTCATAGGTTACTGTACCCCTCCATTCCCCTATTTCAGTTGGTTTCGGTCGATCCTTCTCGATGGGCTGACTTCCTCCGAAGACGCTAATAAATAATTTGGTTGTGCTTTTTCTGTGCTGCCCATGGCGGATAATCGGCTCACAAGGGAACAGTCAGAACCTGCCCGTGGGATTAAATTATGTGGTACGCATAATTCTGTAGCTTATATAGTAGGAAACCAATAGCCGATCTCCAAATCTGCTAAACGACCTCCGGCTTGGAGTAATGCGCGTTCAAAGATTGGAAGCATCCGCCGCCGCGGGCGCACCTCGCCTTATCAAGGCCGCCGCCACCATTAGCCGCCGTGGCAAAGTGGCGCAGCGGCAGTGTGCCTGACTGGCAAGCGGAAGGTCACGGGTTCGACTCCCCACCGCTGCAGTTATTTTGCTTTTTGTTTCCTTTAAGCTTCGGTATGCGATTATTAAACTATTAAACGAAACAAACAAACAAAGGTTTTATTCAAGATTTAACAGTGGTCGCGGTGGTACTGAACAATAAAATCCTCAAAACACAGATACTTGCCACAGTAGGCACAACGGACGAATGAAATGCGACTGCAAGATAATTCTTCGCAATCTGGGTGCTGGCTAACGTCAAAGCAGTACTGAACCGGCGTGTCGAAGGGGAGCGGGCGGTCAATGTAACCGGCGGCGGACCAGGAGTACTTGATGAAGTCCGTGAACATTGGGTGACCGAACTGCCAGAAGATGAGCGAAACAGCCTAAAATCACCGACAGTAGAATCGAGAGATTGAAAAACAACATACCTTGAGTAAATTATCCCGCCGATGCACCGGAAAATCGATTCCTTGAACTTGGACAAAGGAAGTTATGTTCTTCATGAATCGCTTGAATGGGTTGAAGTAGAAAACGTCCAGAGGCTGAATCTTCCCAGTACACCCTGGGGGTATGTTCTTGATGAACACTTTCTTTCCAGGGGGCACGTGCTTCTGTATCTCCGAGTGGTCCTTGAAAGGACCCCAGGAATCGAGTACCAGAACCAAGGGGTTTGGCATGGATGCCGTGAAAACACATTCCTTGAGCCATCTGATCATGAGCGCCTTTGTCATAATGTGACTGCTGTGCGCAAATACAACCAGATTGTCGGCTGGGAAGTGCCCCTTGGCGGGGAGTTTTCCGCCTGGCTCTTGAAGAACGATGCACAGCTTGTCGCGATGAACACCCGATGGAGAAATCATCGGGAGAACGGTGAAGGAGTGAGTCGTCGCCGAAACTGAATCAACAACTCGAAAGACAGACTTCTGTCCCATGATGGCCAGCGTCCTCGCCCCGTGCATCTCTTTGACAAATCCAGACTGGTCAGCATTGTACACGCTTGAAAGAGGAATCTTGTTTTGCCTGATGAAATCCTAAAATCAAAATAAACAAAACAATAAAAAAGCTATACCTTGACTTCTTTCACAAACTTCTCTCCGGCTTCGTCGATGGTGCTCTGGTTTTTGAAGTTCTTTTTGGCCACGAACTTGGTCACCTTCCTAGATCTGATTCGGTTGACCTGTAACCACTAAATAGTAAAAGAAACATTAATAAAAAGTACCTCCTTGAATCGAGTGATGAAGGGTTTCGAAGCCTTGAATCCATCCAGTCCGACCTCCTTACTGATCCGCAACGCCTGGTACTGTAGATGGGAGTCGTGTAGAGAAACGCCTTGAGCGTACCTTCGGTCTCGTAGGCTCGCAGCAGTTTCAGGTGGTTTTCAGTTCGAATCCAACGAAAACGACTCCTCATGCAGGAGAGCGAACGGTGTCCTTTGGTTGGCGAGCGGTAGAAAGTGACAGCTTCTTCCACGGTTTCAATCTCCACCTCTTGATCAGAAAAGCGCCGCTTGCGTGGGTTTCTCGGAGACTTGGCGGTTTGATCATCGTCTTCATCGTCATCGGAAAACTCCCAGTTCGGATCACCAGGATCTGGAAGAAAACTGGTTTTATACACATCTAACTGATTATCAACAAAGTTGAAGTGAACAAAGTTAAAAACCACTTACCGTTGTCGAGATCAATGCCCTCCTCCTGTGAAAAGTCAAGAATTCCCTGATCTGCGTCGAGTAGAATGTCCTTGATAGCGTTGGCAATCTTCTTCGCTTCCTCACAAGCTACAGGGGCTCCAATGTGGAGAAACTCGAAGGCCAAATTGGCGACGATGCGTTGAGACAGCTTCGCCATTCCGATGAATGACAGCTGACCAACCGAATTCCGTGAAGGTCGTTGTTTGCGAATTCCTCGCGAAACAATACGAAAACATATACAATACGCGAAACATTACGAAATTGGAAGCTACATAAACAAAAAGCAAAATAACTGCAGCGGTGGGGAGTCGAACCCGTGACCTTCCGCTTGCCAGTCAGGCACACTGCCGCTGCGCCACTTTGCCACGGCGGCTAATGGCGGCGGCGGCCTTGATAAGGCGAGGTGCGCCCGCGGCGGCGGATGCTTCCAATCTTTGAACGCGCATTACTCCAAGCCGGAGGTCGTTTAGCAGATTTGGAGATCGGCTATTGGTTTCCTACTATATAAGCTACAGAATTATGCGTACCACATAATTTAATCCCACGGGCAGGTTCTGACTGTTCCCTTGTCAGGCTGATTCCGCGGGATGGATGGAGATGAGTCTCCTTCCAGAAAGAGCCTTTGGTCTTCGAACAGAAAGAGAGATTGTAGCCGAGGGAACAAATTGGAGCGGTAATTCAGCTTTGCCGGAGAAAGCGCCGACAAACAGTCGGAGATAAATCAAGGGGGAATGGGTGTGTCAGGAGAAGACAGGGGAAATGGGTAATTTCTGGGAGGAGGGAAGTTGGGCAGAAGGGCGGAAATTAAAAAGGAGAAAGAAGAAGGATGCTTAAACGTATGTGTGAGTGAGCGTGTGCATGTGAATGTGTGTATTAGTAAAAGAGTGAGTATGTGTGTGGGTGTCTGTGCGTGTGTAAACTTGTGTGTGAGTGAGGGAGTGACTCATTGTGTAAGAGAATGTGTGTAAGAGTGAGTGAGTGAGTGAGTGAGTGAGTGAGTGAGTGAGTGAGTGAGTGAGTGAGTGAGTGAGTGAGTGAGTGAGTGAGTGAGTGTAAATGTGTATTTAGTTTGCTTTAACTTTAGTACTTCTTATGTTCGCACGATTTCTGAAAATTGAATCATACATTCATTTGAAACACGAATGTTATGACCGAATGGACGGAGCTGAATTCCACACTGGCATGCGAATTATTTCCAAAGACAGAAAGTGGAAGAGAGAGAGAAAGAGAAAAAGAGATAGAGAGCGTATGAGAAGGAGACAGCGAGAGAGCAATCGAGAAAGATCTAAAGAAAGAGAGAAAAATGAAAAAGAAGAGAGTTAGAGGGAGAAATAGTGAGATATCTAGAAATGGGGACCTTTTAGTCTAAACAAAGAAATTTCGAAACCGACCCTCCCTTGACGCTTCACAAAAATATTTACCCTTGCCTATCTGTTGCTTATCAGTTCCATTCGGTTGCCCACCCAAAACCACACTTCTCATTTGCGATAGATTTGTGTTTTATAAGTCTAAGTTTACTTTTTAGATTTTCACTGGTTCTACATTTCTTCAAGTTAAAGATGGAAAAGTGAGCTTAAAGGGACTGTCGGGGAATCTTTTCTGACTTTATATCCTATTAAATATATCCTGAAAAGTCATTTCAGTTTGGGGTGCGCCGTTTTGGATAAATATACATCTGAAATGCCATTTTTTGGTCATTCCAGGCGACACCTGTGGATACCCCGATATTTTTTACTTTTGGTCGTCACTTTCGAATTTTCTATGTTCCCGCCTGAAAAGACGCAAAAACTCTAGTTGTCTGACATGGCAACGCCGATTTTCAAACCCGTACGATATAGGCGGCAGCGGAAAGGGTAGTCTCCGACGGTTCCTTTAACATAACAAACGGGCAAATAATATTTCAGGAAGTTTGCAAGAGCAAGGTATTCAATGAATGCAAACGAATATCAGATTCCTATTGATAAAGGAGAAACGTTGGAAGTGGTTGCTAATTAGGAAGGACCATTAAAATTGAACTTTTAAGCTTGATTCGGAAAACTATTTGATTCCCGGTTACGCACCGGGCAGCTGGTATGCCTGTCGGACGCAGTATGGACATTATTGCTGTGTCAATGCACATGCCCTCACACTGTTGGACGTAAAGGGATTTTATTTTGAAAACAACACTTTTTAGACTAGCGAACAGATCCATCAAGCAAAGCACATAATGTCGATGAGGAATGAAACTGAAAAGGTCTTTTCTGTTTAAAAACCTCAGCATATATGTTTTCAGTTTTTAAAAAGCGTCGCCTGCCGGGTAAAACAAATGTCAAATAAATTGAAGTTGAACGAAAAGGAGGAACGAGAATCTGTCCGAAAGTTTATTGGCACATCTCTTTGGGTGGGCTTTAGTGTCAATGAAAAATCACTGTCATAGTTTTTCAATGTCAAATTGACGTTAAATATTTCAGTGGAAGCCGGGAGATGTATACCACAAATTTGGACTTTTTTATATTAATATGTTCCTAACTATGTTTGATGAGAGTGGCAATTATATCAAAACTATTACAGACAGGATGCAGTGCAAAACTGATAATGCAGGAACTTCTGATACGGATTACTATGGTTTTCTGAATTTGGTAGGTAGTTCTGTGATTTTTATAGATAACCCGTTGGTTTAGATCGCTGAAAGTTTGATTACTTCCATAGCTGATAAAACGCTGAAGAGCATTGCAACAAATCTTTATTATGATGAAGTGGTAAGATGAAATACGAAACAGTTGGATGGGAGAGAGAGAGAGGGAGAGAGAGAAAGAGAAAAAGACAAGCAGACAGACAGACGGAGAGGGAAAGAGAAAGAGAGATAGAGAAAGAGCGAAATGAAAGTGAGAAAAAGAGAAACCTAATACAATCAATTGATGCTTAGGGACCCGAAGTGAGCGAATTGATGAGTGGGATGCTAGATATTGATGGCCTGAATGCAGCAATAGCTTCTGGCAAACCAGATCCGACATCCGCCATAGAAGAACGATTGCACTTCAACAGACAAAATTATGCATGTAAGCTATGTCATCCATTAAATCTATTCGCACTAAACGTACGGTTGAGAACATCAATTGGCGGTTGTAGTATACGTTTAAAAATATTTTAGATTTATCTTCAAAAGGAGGAAGTGTCTATCGCAATACTTCCACCTACAGTCAGAAATTCCAAATGAACGGGCTGATCCCTGTTGGAGACATAGGATCCGGAGGTCAGGCAAATGCATTTATTGTGCGGACACTGACTAATCCGTTAGTTGAAATGCTATATTTCTAATATTACTGCAGGACCAACATGGTGCTTAAAGTGTTTAAGGAAGGAAATCGAATATGTGCCGAAGAAGTCGTGAAGGAGTATACAAAACTGTCTGAAGTAAGGTCACATGTAAACACATCACACTCACACACTCACACACACACACACACACACACACACACACACACACACACACACACACACACACACACACACACACATACGGCATTCAGTGTGGCAACCATCCCAATATTGTGCAAATATATGGTCTTGTCTACGAAGGCAAAAACACTCCAAAGGGAATTTTAATGGAATATATGTGCTGTGGCTCCTTGTTTAACAGTAGGTTGAATTTTTATTTAAAATCAGTTGTTCAGTTATCCATGATTCGGAAGAATCTTACGGCGAGGAAGAGGTCTTAGAATGGAGTCTGCAGACAACGAATGCCTTGGTGCATTTACATTCGAAAAAACTGATTCATCGTGATGTTAAACCAGGAAAGTGGAATATGAGAAACAAAATCATGTTAACTAAAACCCTTTCAGTTTGTTTGTTTCCCAAGTGGGCGACACCAAGCAAGTCAAGTTAGGTGATTTTGGAATGGTTAAACGGGTATCGATTGAAAAGTAATGTTAGAAAACTAATATTGTAGTTTTTATCATTTAGGGACACTTACAAGTCTTCTTTTGAGACAAACTATTACCTTGCGCCAGAGGGAATGTCTACTGTCAAAGATGTGTGTACTACAGCTGTGGACGTTTATAGTCTTGGCATTACAATTTGGGAAATGGCACAGAGGAAGTGAGCCCTTTCTGTTGCGGTGTGATCCTCTCTCTCTCTCTCTCTCTCTCTCTCTCTCTCTCTCTCTATCTCTATCTCTTTATCTTCCTCAACTCTCTATCCTCTCTCTTTTATCTCTATCGTTTAATGCATCTTTAAGGAAGCCATACTGGGAGCAAAACTTGGAATTAGTAAACAACCACAAACGACCTTCATTGAAATCCCCTTTGTACAGATGGCTTCCCGATCTAGTTCAAAAGTAATTTTCTTTTTCTATTTCCCGAATTGATTATTATTATTTTAAGAATGTGGGATCAAGATCCAAAAGCAAGGTCAGACATTTCAACTGTTTGTGATGAACTCAACGAGCTGTATAAAGCTATTACCACCAATGCATCATCTGCACAAGGAAGCAAAGAAAGCTCTGCTTATCGAAAACAGATTTCAGATTAACCATATTCGACTTATAGGGAAGATCATTCCAATTGAAAAAAACATGTTTCATTGTTTTTGTTTACATTTGTCATTTTCACATATAAAATAAACATGTTTCTGCTTGGAATACAAAGATTTCTTTTTTAACGAAGTTTGAAGCCGTTTTCGATAACGAGCTGAAGACAACGTTTTGTGTGTGTACGACTAGGTATCCATATATGTGCGTGTATGTGTGTGTGTAAGTGTGCGTGATAGTGTGTATGGTTGTTGTGTGTCTGCGTGTGTACGTGAGTGTGTAATTGTGTATGTATGTAATTGTATGTGGATGTGTGTCCTATGTGTGGATGTGGCACGTGTGACTCTATATACAAAGTTCATTTTAAAACATTGAAAATTTGAAGCAGATTGTGCAAAAATTGCTCGAAATGTAGGAAAATTGTTGTTCTTTCACTATCGCCGCTTCTTATCACAAGTTTTATCTTTTTACAGCTAAGTATTTTATGAAAAACTCACATTTGCAGATTATTGCTGATTCACCCCAGATGCTATCTATTTAATCTCCATTTTTTGCTATCGTAAAACGCCCGCAAGCACGCCTTTTCCTACTTTTTGACTTTTGGAACTCCAGATATTTTCTGAATTTCTGGGAAAACGCAGTACATATGTCGTCGTAAGTTTCAATTTCTTCTTGGTAAAATAGAGAAAAAAAACATGTGTTCCACTAAAATTAGGCTTTATACTTATCTCTTCAGAATACTTGCTGTAGCCACGGTCACCTACAAAGCACAGCTGACTAACGAACTCTCCATAACAAATGGCGATACCTTGCAGTTAGTCTTCAGAGCGAGGTTATGTTTGGACAACTTTGGTTTGGGTGCTGAAATGTAAGTTGTTTGAAGAAAACTTAACAAGGTATATTACAGAGATCTAAGCAAACTGTTTTATTGCATTAATGAGGATGGAAAAACAGGTTTTGTTAATGAAGAGAATGTGCGTCTAATACCGGTACAGCAATTTTAGGAAATTAAGCAAAATGTTTCAGAATGTTGCGAACGATGTGGCAAATGTTAAGCTAGCCCTGGATAAACGAATTGAGGATGTAACGGCTTTGAATTTTTCGTTTACAAGTGATTTCAGTTTTCCAGAGTAATAAGCGACAATAAATTAATAACTGAAATTGAGAGGAAGTTCTATCGCTCTCCTGGAGTGCATACTTTTATATCGGAGTATTTGACCACTTGTATGAATGTAAGTTACGTTTATTGTAAGGGTCGTCGGCTTTTAGAGAGAGAGGGAGAGGGAGGGAGAAAGAGAGAGAGAGGGGAGATAGATAGATAGATAGATAGATAGATAGATAGATAGATAGATAGATAGATAGATAGATAGATGAGAGAGAGAGAGAGAGAGAGAGAGAGAGAGAGAGAGAGAGAGAGAGAGAGAGAGAGAGGGAGAGAGAAAGATAAAAAGAGAAATAAAGAAAGATAGAGAGAGAAAGAAAGAAAGAAAGAAAGAAAGAAAGAAAGAAAGAGAGAGAGAGAGAGAGAAAGAGAGAGATAAGGAGGGAGAGAGATAGAAGAGATAGATACATTTACAAAAAAAAGGAAAAAAACCACTAATCCTTAGGCTATTTCAGGACAAATCGAAAAGTGTGCAATACCGATGTGCAAGTTTTTGTACTCTTCTTAATTTCGTACACTGCGAAGATTTTAATCTAGACACTACGGACAACCTTCACCAACTGAAAAAATTTACCGAAACTGCCAAAAACAACCATGGAGTGGATTTTAGCGAATATTGGGGAATAGTAAGTTATTTCTAAGGCGTTGTTTAATTACTGTTTTAGGCGTTACAAGTGCTAATGAATTGTTTCGATGAGGACGAAAAGGAACGGCTTAAACGGTTCATCAATGATGAAATGGTGTGCAATAAAACCATGTAGTCTAAAAATAGTCTTTTACAGTTATTAGTCAATCGAAGACAGTCGACTATATCATACGCTTCCAGTACGGTCAGTCTTGTACGGGGACGATTCGATGAACAGTTACTACTACGTAAGGTCAAATTTAAAACTGGATTAATTGGTCTTAGGTTTATCCTCACGGGCAATCAAAATATTTCGCCATGCTGCCGGCTTCAGTCAACATTGCGGCATGGATGAACTTATACCGGTTCAGGACATAGGAGATGGCGGACAGGCGACCGCTTTTATTGTGAGGACACCGACGAATCCGTTAGTTGATACGGTTCTCATAATTTGTGAAATAGGACAAAAATGGCACTCAAATTGTTCAATGAAATGTCGGAAAGTTGCGGGAAGGATGTCCTGACGGAATACACAAAATTGTCTGAAGTAAGTGGATAGAGAATGAGGGGGGAGGAAGAGAGAAAGAGAGAGAGAGAGAGAGAGAGAGAGAGAGAGAGAGAGAGCGAGAGAGAGAGAGAGAGAGATACACACATGCACACACACACACACACACACACATTCAGTGTGGTAATCACCCGAACATTGTGCATATGTATGGACTCGTCTACAACACAGGCTACAACATCCCAGTTGGAATATTGATGGAATATATGGATTGCGGCTCACTTTTGCGCAGTATAAAGCTGCTTTAAACCAGAAATGACAGAGTTTCAGCAATTCATAATTTATATGAACAATATGGGGCCATCGACGTATTAGAATGGAGCATTCAGACAGCAAATGCTCTCATGCATCTGCATGCAAAAGGCTTGATCCATTGCGACGTAAAACCTGCAAAGTTAGTTTAGTTTAGTTACTAGTTAAACTTTTTGATTTTTCAGCCTTCTTGTTTCCAAAGTTGGAGACGAAAAACAAGTGAAACTTGCTGATTTTGGGATGGCAAAGAGAGACACAGCCGAAGGGTATTTTCAATATCTTCAAAAAAACATATCAATTTAGAGGAAATTCTAATTCAACTTTCGGTACATACTCCTATACGGCTCCAGAGGGAATTTCAAGGATAAACAACAATCCCTATACTGCCGCGGTGGATATTTACAGTTTTGGTATTACTATTTGGGAGATTGCTCAACGAAAGTAAGAGATTATCATTTTCTCTCTCTCTCTCTCGCTCTCTCTCTCTCTGTCTTTATTCTCCTATCTCTCCCGCATTTTTGCGTGAAGTATAAAGGTAATATCTAAATTTTTAAGGAAACCATTTTGGGAAGAAAACTTAGTCGTAATGGACGAGGAGAAAAACTCGAAGCGACCTTCACTGAAGAGTCCAAACTACGAATGGCTCCCTAGCCTAGTTCGAAGGTAACAATTTCAACATACGGTTGAAATTTTTTTGTTGCAGAATGTGGTCAGAAGACCCGTCGGACCGGCCGTGTATCGCTGACATTTGTAAAGAACTGAACGAGCTGTACACACAATATAACGAGAAGGAAAACTATGAAGTTTGTGAGGAACTCAACGAACTATACAAAATATATGATGCTGAGGACGGCAGTTACGTTTAAATCACTTTCAAATTCCTGTTCGTTTTTCTAGTTTTGGAATAAATTTACGTTTTTTGCCTATTTCATTGCGACTGAGTTTACACTTTTTGCCTTTCTTTTTTGTTTTCTGGGATGCACGCAACATTAAAATGTATTGTGTATTCTCTACGTATCATTTAGTGACACTGCTTGGCTACCACGTCCAACAGATGGTTGGAGATAAGGTTCCTCTGTAGGCTGGATTTTGGTTGAGAGTGCCAAGTTCATTGCTATCGGTTGAAAAAACCATATCCGCTAAATGCCACATTCTTTCAAAAATTGAATGTTCTTACATCCGTCAAGACGAGACACTAGACGTAGATTTTTACTGGCTCCACACTTTTCCAGAAACGAGCAATATCCAGCAGGCTAAATTATAATCTAGTATGTCGTTTTCTTAAAAAAAAACTAACCCGATCCTCGCGCCACCCGTTTCTCACACGCCGTTCTGCTTCATTATTATCAACCGTCATGAACTCTGTGCCTAAATTAGCATTTTACAATCAAAGAGCACAAAAACCATACCAACGGCTGAATAAAGTACGCGCAGTTGAACAAGATCAGGACACTTGGCGAGAAGTACATCGGAATGTCGATTGTACATATCCACGTCTACCAAACTGCCAGTAGCGCCTGAAATGATTTATAGCAAGTAGGAAATTTAACTACCTTCGAAATGGTATCCCTCACTGAGCAACTTGTTGGCGGAGTAAGTGTCACCTACGAAACGGTGCTTTTTTCCGTTGAACATTCGCCAAATGGGATACTGGGAGAATGTTAGCTGAATGAAACCATGCTTATTGTTAGAATTGTGAAATACTCACCGGGTCAACTCCTGATGATGACGGTGATGGTTTGGCGGTTGTAGCAGGTGTTGATTTAGTGGTGGCTGCTGGCGGTTTGGTGGTTGCTGTACCTGCGGTGGTTGTGGCAGAACTAGCTGTGGTAGCAGCTGAACTGGCGGCAGTAGTTGCCGCACTCGCGGTAGTAGTTGCCGAACCAGCTGTGGTAGCTGGTGCAGCGGTGGTTGCTGCTGTAGTTGCCTGTCGTTTTATTCTTCTGACTCCGTGATCTCTGCGTATGTTGTTGGAATCAAAGAGGCAGAAGCCTAATGCACAAACAGTCAGCAAGATTAAAATATACTTCATGACGACTGTTGGATTTGTGGATCAAGTTTATATACCCATTCCTAGGACTCTGAAAATAGAAATAATCCCAACATTAACCATGCTTCTTGAACAACAGACGCATAAAATGCTGATAAAACAGAATGTGTCTCTGGTTCAGCCTTTGTTTTGTACGAAAATGTTTTTCTGTCAGCGGTGACGCCTAATAGCAGAAATATAAACGTGTTTGTCGTAAACAATAGTAAAAGCTCCAGATTTTACTCACGGGGCTTTACATTCGCCCAGGAAACCTGCTCAGTCCATTAAGTAATAGTGCTTGCCAATAAAAAAATGGCTATGCGGAACGGTAAAAATTAAGAGCTGGTAACGATGGATTGTAAACCTACCCTTTTAGTCTTGGTTGGTGTTGTTTAACTGATATTATGACTACTCCTAGTAGAACACAAAAATCATTTGTTAACAAAGTTTATCAGCGAATTGTGTCACGCACAAAACAATATCTCACTTGATTCTTCTCCCTGACTCAACTGGGATGTCGGATCGGCTGCTAGCTGCTACAGGCAAGGGCTTGAGTACGGCTGTTGTAGTTGTCGGAAAACGGTAGTTGTCAGAAAACAACGGAAACGGGCAGTTGTCCAAAGACAAAGATACGTCGGAACGGGAGAGCACAGAGCGGTCCGCAGGCAGTTGTCTGAAACAATTTTATTGCCGTCCACGTCGAATAACCGCAACGATACCTGTTCAAGATTTATATAGACTAATAACTGGGATAAAAATTAATTATGGGCTGGCGCTACCTGAAGCAGCATCTCACTAATTTACGGTCACGCTAACACGTGAAAAATTAGTTACAAAAGCAATGGGGGCCTAAATCACACAAAACATATAGTAATGCACAACCATCATGTGAATGAACAACATGCCGACTGACAAAAACGAGGCGGCATCTGAATCATACGTTTTACGCCTGACGTAAACAATAATAATGACAGCCAGGTGACCGTTGCGGATTTCTAATCAGTATATGTAATATGCTCTATAAAACAATTAAACACATTTATTCGGGGGCCTAAAGCACTCATTTTTAAAAGTTTATTTTTTTAAAAATGCGTTTTGGTTATGTTGGCAAACGACTGTGCTGTTTTACTTTTTCATTGAAGAGTTAGCTGATAGTTGGGAGAGCAATAAAAACGGCTTAACTCGGATACTCTGAGCAGTTGAAATAACATATACAAGCTCAAAAATTATTTTTACAATGAGAATGAATTTCGTCTTTCAACAATTTTTATGGTGCAGCCCATTTTGCATGACAAACAGTGTTATAGCAGACACTTTCCAAAAATTACATTCCATTTACAATAAGCATGTATTAAATGCGTATCAGAAGTATTGATCGAATAGTTGGTGATCACCAAGTCCAGCAAATGGTTTTTGATAGAGTTCCCTTGTAGGCCGGGTTTTGGTTGAGAGTGCCAAGTTCATTGCTGTCGGTTGAGAACACCATGTCCGCTTAAATCCGACAATATTTAAAAAATTAAATGTTCTCACATCCGTCAAGACGAGAAACCAAACGTAGATTTTTATTCGCTCCACAAGTTTCCAGAAACGAGCAGTATCCAGCAGGCTGAATTTTCTACAAGTGTGTTTTTTCCATACAACTAACCCGGTCCTCACGCCACCCTTTTTTCAGACGCCGTTGTACTTCATTGTTATCGACCGTCATAAACTCAGTCCCTAAATCAGCATTTTACAATGAAGGAACACAAAAACATACCAACGGTCGAATAAAGTACGCGTAGTTGGACAAGATCAGGACACTTGGCAAGAAGTACACCGGAATGTCGATTGTACATATCCACGTCTACCAAACTGCCAGTAGCGCCTGAAATGATTTATAGCAAGTAGGAAATTTAACTACCTTCGAAATGGTATCCCTCACTGAGCAACTTGTTGGCGGAGTAAGTGTCACCTACGAAACGGTGCTTTTTTCCGTTGAACATTCGCCAAATGGGATACTGGGAGAATGTTAGCTGAATTAAAACATGCGTAGTATTGTGAAAAGCCCACAGGGTCAACTCCTGATGATGGTGGTGATGGTTTGACGGTTGTAGCATGAGTTGGTTTGGTGGTGGCTGCTGGCGGTTTGGTGGTAGCTGCTGGCGGGTTGGTGGTGGCTGAGGATGGTTTTGTGGTTGTAGCTGTAGCTTTGGTAGTTGTAGTTGCTGAACTGGCGGTGGTAGTTGGTGCACTCGTTGTAATTGCTGGTGCTTGTCGTTTCATTCTTCTGATTTCATGATTTCCGCGTATGTTGTGGGTTTCCACGAGGCAACCGCCAAATTCACAAGCAAAAAGAAAGATTAGAAGTAACTTCATGAGACTGATTGAATATTTGTTTGCCAAGTTTTTATACCCATTTCTAGGGCTCTGAAAATAGAAATCACGCGAACATAACCCATGCTTTTCCTGAATAACAGTCGTCTAAAATGCGGATAAACCAGTTTTTGTCTCTGGCTCAGCCTTTGTTTTGTACGAAAACGAAAATCTTTTCCAGGCTTCCGTGACGCCCAGTAGCATAAATATAAATTCGTAAACAACAAGAAAAGCTTTAAACAAAACTTATATTTTTAATCTACACAACTGCCAAGTAAACTTGGTTAAGAGTCATGTGGTTTAATTCTGAAAAAAATAAGCAGAAAAAAATAAGCAAATATACCACGCAAAGTGAGTTGGTTATAAATGGGGTAAACATCACATATTTACCGCTCAAACACAATAAACTACTCATTAGTGACATGGAATCTGATCGTTTGCATCTTTTTATTGTTTTCCGCCTTTTTGTTTTCTCTCTCTCTCTCTGTCTTTTATCTTTCTCTCTGTCTTTCTTCATCTATCTTTTTAACAAGTACATTTATACAACAGATAATCAATTACTCTATGTTTGCATTATCTACGTATGTGGTGTTAACCAAGTAGTTGATGATTACCAAGTCCAACAGATAGTTGGAGACAATGTTCCTTTGTAGGCCGGGTTTTGGTTAAGAGTGCCTAGCTCATTGCTGTCGGTAGTGATGACCATGTCCGCTAAAACTTCACGTAATTAAAAAAGATGCAATGCCCCTACATCCGTCATGACGAGCCACTAGACGTAGATTTTTATTGGCTCCACACCTTTGAAGGAATGAGCAATATCCAGCAGGCTATATTATTATTTAAGGTTTGTTTGTCTTTATAAACCAACCCGATCCTCGCGCCACCCGTTTTTCACACGCCACTCGGCTGCACTATCAGCAACCGTCATGAATACTGTGCCTAAAACCACATTTTACAATAAAATAGCATAACAACCATACCAGCTGGCGAATAAAACACGCGCAGTTTAACAAGATCAGGACATTTAGCGCGAAGTTGATCAGAATGTCGATTGTACATATCGAAACTTACCACACTTCCACTAGTTCCTGCATAATTTATAACAAGGTTTTGTTATTAACTACCTTCAAAACGGAATCCCTGACCGACCAATTGCCCTGCTGTGTATGCGTCAGCGACAAAACGGTGTTTTTTGCCATTGAACATTCGCCATACAGGATACTGGGAAAACGTTAGCTAAATAGAAACATGCTTAGCATTGTAGGCAATACTTACTGGATCAACTCCTGCTGGCGCTGGTGGTGGTGGAGGAGGTGGAGGTGCTCCTCCTCCTCCTCCGGCTGGTTTACCTCCTTCCGCAGGCTTACCTCCCTCAGCTGGTTTGGTTCCATCTGCCGGTTTTGTGCCATCCGCAGGCTTTGTTCCGTCAGCAGGTTTAGTTCCGTCAGCAGGTTTTGTACCATCAGCAGGCTTTGTTCCGTCAGCCGGTTTGGTACCATCTGCCGGTTTTGTGCCATCAGCAGGCTTTGTTCCGTCAGCAGGTTTTGTACCATCAGCAGGTTTTGTACCATCTGCAGGTTTTGTACCATCAGCAGGATTTGTACCATCAGCAGGTTTTGTACCATCAGTTGCCTGCCGTTTCATTCTTGTGACTCCATTTCCTTTTTGTTGTACATCTACACCGATGTCTCTGTTGAATAGACCATGCGATTCAAACAGGGAGAACCCCAAAGCGCAGACAGAAAGTAGAAGAAGAAGAACCTTCATAACGGCCGCTCCGATAATTTAGTATTAAGTTTTCAAATTTTATACCCATTGGATGGGCCTTAAAAATAGAAATCACGCGAACCTTATCCAAGCTTTTTTCCATTAAGCGGCTTAAAATATAGATATCAGTGTTTTTTCTGTGCCTTTGTTTTGAAGGAAGCTGTTTTTCACGCTGCAATGGACGCCTAATACGATAAAAAACCCGTGATCATCGTGATCAACAATTAGATTTTTTTAATCAAATAATACAAAACATTTCGATGACGAAAACTTGCCAAAAAAGGCCGGGCCGGTCCGACAGTCACCAAAAATGCATACCTTAATATTGTCGTACCTGTTTAAAACTATCTAGCGCTCTATTGCTGCCGTAGCAAATTCTCTTTTTATCAAATATTTAGGTCGACGCTATTCCTGCCTTGTGCGGTCGTTAAGGGTTTACATCAACGTTTTCTTTTCTCTGAGCACTACTGTGCGGAATGTTTGCGGTTCATTGTTGCTGCTATTTTCTCTAATCAAAATTAACGATAAGTGCAGTAATGTTATACTGCTGATTGAAATGTTTAAGCGGATCAACATCTGTGCTATACAGTTGGTGGTTTAGAAAGTACTTGAATTATCAAATACGCGATGCACCGACAACGCACTGCAGGAAAAGTGAATTTTGGTCTGCTGGTTCTATTAGCAAGTTTGTAAGCCGTTTTTTTCTTGGAAAAGTCGGCATTAAACAATGGTTTCTGAATTGTTAACGTGTGTACACAACAAACTTTTTTAAACTTTCGTAACTTGTATGTTTTACTTTTTAAGTAAATATCTAAAAAAATAGAACAAAGAAAATTGAGTTTGAAAAAAAGTAGTTTGATCAAGTTTTAACTCCAAACAAAAATACGAAATGGCTTTGTATTAGTCAGCTTGTTTGCAAAGGGTAGATTACGAAATTTTCCGTAAAACGATAGACCACGAATTATTGATAAGGACCCACGATTTGGGGTCGTAACCGCTAGAGCACTAAAACACCAGGATTTATCTGCGTCATTGGAAAATCATCACGACAAATTGACCTTGGTGATAAGTAGGCAATGGTATCTCATCACCTAGGTTGATTTAAAATGATTTTCGAGTTTGTTCAGAAGACCGTTGCACTTGAACACGGTTGACTTGATTATGCAACCCAATCTGATTAAGCTGGATTTAGAAAATAAACTAAATCTGTTGAACAAAAATGTAAAAACTATATTTAGAAAGGGTTGTCAATTTGTGGATATAAGAATTTGTATGGGGTACGTCAAACGTTAACCAAACACAAATTTGATTTTTCAAACATTAATAATAATTATGGGTTAAGCCATAATACCAGCTTAAAACTGTTATTCAAAAAGACGTGCACCGACAGATCGCACGTCAGTAGACGTAGTTGGCGTCGTTGCATAATTATGCTAGATTACGGACCAACGCGGGTCTTGGTCGCCCAACATTTTTCAACCTGGTCTTGAAAATAAAAACTCGTCATCTGCATTTTGTTATATTCCATCTCGTTTCACAAACGCTCAATTCATTGCCATCTCTCAGGTTAGCAGCATGAATCATCAAACCGCAAGGTGCGTTATCTTTCCATTCTCCTTAACCCCGAATCTGTCTCTCGTTCAGAACATCTCATTGCCTGCAGAAACTATAAATCTTGATACCTGGCGCTCTTTCCAAAGACTTTATCTATTTTTCCTTAGAATATGCCGAGGTTAGTTCAGAAGCTGTAAATGTTTAACTTTTTATAGAATTCTATCCCGCGCCAAAGGGATCTACGACGCTTTTGTAAATTATGAACATTCATCCCAGCAAGACGACTTGTTTGAATTAATTCATGTGGTGAGGTGATTTGAAAAGCGATAAAGGGTGTAAATTGCAGCAAGTGGAAAGGGCAATAGCCATTATTAGAAACAAGGAGGCAGAAATTTGGAACAAATGGAGCAGTGATGCTGTTCAAAGAAGTGTTGCCAAAGTTGATACTGTGGAACTGTTGACTGTAAGTTTTTAAACATTTGAAACTTGCAAAACAATTCAGGCATTACAAGTGTTCTTCAAAGTTATGAATGCTAATGATAAAAAGGAACGGACAACGGATCAGATAAATGAAGATGAATTGGTATACAAATTTTTGATGACATTTAAAATTCAACGCGGTTCATTTTGCCTCTAAACTTTTCTGTTTGTTTTAATGTTTTTTATAACTTTTAAAATTTTTATTTTACCACTGTTATGTTTTGTTTATTGTTTTAGATACCTGAATGTTCAAGTCGAAAAACGTCGTGTTCCTCATATAGTGAATTGGTATACAAATTTTTTCTACCATAGTGTCTCGACTTCGTGGTCAATTCAATAAACAAATCCTTGGGCGTGGGTTCCACTTTTTCTAAGTTGTGCAATTTTGTCTCAGGCTTATCTTTACGAGCCGTAAAAGTATTTCGGCACACTGCGGCCTACAGTCAGCACTACGTTATAGATCAACTGTTACCTATTAAAGACATAGGCAAGGGTGGCCACGCAACTGCCTTTGTTGTGAGGACATCAACAAATCCGTACGTTTAATCATTATCAAAAAAATTATTTTGTTTTTTCTTTTGCAGTTTGGATATCACCCAAATATTGTACACATGTATGGGTTGGTTTCACAACAAAGACAACAACATCCCCATAGGAATCCTGATGGAGCATATGAACTGCGCTTCCCTTTCCCATGGTCAGTTAAAACTGAAACTTTAAAAAACTCGTTTTAGTAATTCACAATGATGACGAACAATATGGTGAAAAAGAAGTTTTGGGATGGAGTCTTCAGACGACAAATGCCTTGATTCATTTACACAAGAAAGGATTGATCCATTGTGATATTAAACCAGGAAAGTACTTATCTTAGTTACAGTTATCTTAGTTATGATTTTTTTTTAGTTTGCTGGTGTCTCAAGTTGGAAAAACGAAACAAGTAAAATTGGCAGATTTTGGAATGGTAAGGCGAGAAACGACTTCAAGGTAGTTTTGATTTGCATCGCTAATTAAAACAACGTTTAGGGACAGGCGTTACTCTGCATTTGGCACTGACTTTTACCAAGCTCCAGAGGCTTTTCCAGTGAAAAATTCAAACTCTTGCTCTTTTGCTGTGGATATTTACAGTTTGGCCATAACAATTTGGGAGATTGCTCAGAGAAAGTTAGCCTTTCTCTTTATCTTACTATCGCTGCTTTTTAGGAAGCCTTTCCTAGAAGAAAACTTGGTAATCGATCAGGAAAGAAACATTAAACGACCTTCTTTAAAATCACCACAGTACGACTGGCTGCCAGACCTTGTTGAAAAGTATGCATTTTGATTTTTCTCTA